>PVHY01016063.1:0-33880 GCA_004024945.1 Uropsilus gracilis
GGGAGGAGGAGGGATCAATTAATTCACAATTGTGATAAATCAATAAAATGAATTAAAAAAATAAAAATAAAGTCTGTAAAACCAAAAAAAAACCAAAAAAACAGAAAAACTCTATTTCCAAATTAGGTGACTTTCTGAGATACTGGGAATTGAAATTTCAACATTTCAATATTTTTGAAAGGACACAATTAAAACCGTAATGGTAATAGTTTAAACATTTTTGCCGAATGTTAGTTTGCAAAGATTTGCTCTGTTGTTCTCTTCCTATAAGTTTCACAGTTTAATGTTTCAGAATTTCAGTCTGTGGTTTATTTGATTTTTGTATGTAGTAAGAGATATGCACCAAAATTCCTTCATTTGTTTAGAGGGAGGAATCCCATTATTTAGTAGTTATAACACCATTTTTGAAAACTATCCTTTCTCCATTGGATTGCTTTTGCACTTTACTTAAAAATTAGTTGTCCATGTTTCTGTGGGTTTATTTACAGATTCTTATTGTATATATTTTAGGACAATATCATACTGCCTCAACGACTGTAGCTATTCTTTCAAATGCATTCTCTTTTTCAATATCTCTCATATCCTCTAGAACTACAATAGAGCTTTTGTTAGACTTTACACTTTTTAATCTTGTACGTTTATTAAACTTTGCTTCCAAAGCAAGTTGTTTCTTTTTTTACAGATCTTCACTCTTCAGTTTCATTTGATTCTATTGTTTAATTAGTTGACTCTTTAGTTTTGTTAAATTAGTTGTTGATCTCAAATACTGTGTTTTCCAATTTTAATTATTGTGTCTTACTTCTAGAATTCTATTTGAATATTTGAAAAATATATTGTATTTATTTTCTGTATCTTCTTCTTTAACACACTTTCAATTTTCCATCTTACATTTATATTGTAAAAGCAATAACTCCCATTATATTGTACATTTGGCAGATTGTATTTGACTGTTATTTCTTCTGCATTTCACTCATGGTACTTCTTTTTCATTGCATATATTTTGTGTTTGTTTATTTACTTATTTTTAGATTATGTTTGTCGAGTTAAAGTTGGTTTACATCACTACATCTGCTTGAGGGTTATATATTTAACCTCTACAAGTGTGTATTTTCACACCGTGGCCATCACTAGTGCTCCAGTAATCCTCTGCTAGATCTTAACCTTTTTCTAAGAAATCTTACTCTTTGGGACAGTATATATTAAAATGGTTTGACATTATTTTTTTATTGAAATAACATTGATTTATAAAATACGTATCAAGTATGCATCATTATAAGTCAGAAACTACATATATTATATTGTGCTCACCACAAAACTTCTAATTCTCTGCCCCTCCCCAAAAGATTTTCCATTTCTTTTATCAAACCTGAAAGGTTTTGCTTGCTTGTTCATTTCTAAAATCTCAATATCGTTGATAAATATAAGATAATATTTTGCAATATTCACCAATAAGTTAATAAGTTTTTCTTCTTTTGTTTTTCATTGAGGTAATATTGGTTGACAACAATGTTGTTTGTGATTTTGAGGTATGGAATCTCCCCCTTCAAGTTTTTTTTACTATATCACATCCAACACCAGATATCCTCAGCTTTCCACCATAGTTTATTGCACTCTCTCCCTCTTTTGCCCCTCTCTCCATCATCTCTGACTCAATTTCGGAAACAGATTTCAAAACTATTTATTGGTTTTGCTTTGTGACCCTTCATTTTGTTTCTCTGTGTTCCACGTGATACCCTCTCCATTTGACTTACTTCACTTAGCATAAACCTCTCCAGTTCCATCCATGTTGTTACAAATGGCAAGAATTTATTTTTTCTTTTTATGGCTGAGTAGTATTCCATTGTGTATATAATCTACATCTTTCTGATCTCTATTCATTTAGGTTGTTTTCATGAGTTTCCTATGTAAACCATGCTGCAGTAAACAAAGGAGTACCTATTTCCATTTGAATTAGTGTTTTCATACTTTTCAAGTAGATACCTATGAGTGAAATTATTTGGTCATATAACTTTTAGTAGTTTTCAGCATTTGGATTCATTAGGTCACCTAATATAAATATAAATATGTAGGCTTTTGATTTTTATGTAGCATTTTTTTCCTAAGAACTCATGTGCTAAGAATGCAAATGTAGTTAAAAAAGATAAGGCGTTGCTAAATTCCCTCTTAATGTTATTTATATATTTTGCAAGCTATAATTTTTTATTTTTCTAATTAAAATATATATACATATTAATCTCTATTACATCAGTGTGTGTCCTAGGGTTCTCCCACCATCCTATCACTTGTGAAACTTCTTTATTTCGTATGCCCTTCCCCTTCCCTGACTCTACTCACCTCTCCCTCTCTTGCTCTATACTTCAACTCTGTTGGTAGTTTTAAATTATTCTTGTCCATTTGTTTGTTTGTTTTCCCTGTGCTTAACGTTATTTAATACTTATCACTGATGTTATAGATACACTGCAAATAACATCTTTGAGATGTATGATATATTTATATCACATATATAAATGTATCAAAATGGTATTTCCTAAATTATTATTGGACACTTGTCTTTATTTTACATGTACTAACTTATTTTGAGCTATTGAACTTGTTCACTTATTTTGTCCTCTTATTTTACGAGTCTTAATTTCAAAGATCCTCCATGCCAAAATTTAATAAATTCAATAAACTTCCTATTATATTTTCTACCCATCTATTGCTTTATTTAAAAACATTTAACTTCTTACTATTAGAATATTATTATTATTATTATTGTTATTGTTACTTGAGTCTCTGTACAGATGCCTATTTACAGCCTCCCAAAGGAAGGAGTTGTCATACTCCAACCCACTTCCCTCCTCTTTACCTCTTGATTATTCATTCTCCTCAAGGCTCATAGAAGATGATTGTTATTCTACTCATTATAAGGAAGACATTGCCCTTTCTTGCACATTTGCCTTACTTCCTCTAAATATCTGTATCTGCATTTCTGATTATTACATCAAAATTTGCTTTTAGTCTGAAATGTTTAAAATAGATGGAAAGAGTACTGATAAATTAAGATAAAAAAGGGATTCTAGTAGCTCTTTAAAAATCAGTATATAAGAAACACTGTAAGTTTGCTGTATATGTATTTTAAAGAATGTTTCATTTAACAAATTATTATTCAATTTTAATAGATTTAGCACAGGTAAATTAGCCTGTAACTTGAACTCTCAGCTACTCTCAGGGCCCACAAATTTTCTTTGACTTCCCTCTTCAAATGGTTTTGCTAATTCTGATCTTTTCAGGTTCTACTCTAAAATTGGTATAGCCTGCAAAGTCTTTGTCCTGTACAGTAGGCGGCTGGTCATCTGCAGTCCTGAACAGAACTTTGATGCTGAATCTGTGAAGAGAGTGTCTGAGGGCATCTCTTGAGTATACAATTTATTTTAATATTTGACACATAAAATATTTTTGATACAGCTTGCCGAACTGATTTGTATTAACTATAATGAATATGACTCATATGTTGATAGTAATTTTATGAAAGGTTTTCAGGCTCCCTAAATCAAGTGGGCTAAATTACTTCATAGGAAGTTGCTAGTGTTAATTATTTTCAAAATTATTTTTATTAACTTTTTTATTATTAATCATTTTGTTAATCATTTCGAATAATGCCTAACTTTAAGATTTTCTCTATTCACTAAACTAAGAATTAAAAATTGTTCGCTTAGTTCAATTCAACCCAAGTGGTCCAGTTTCATGTGCCAATGGAAATAAAACCTCTGGGTTATTACCCTTGAGGTCTTAAGAACAGTCCAGTCTTAAGGTCCAGTCTTAAGAACAGTGTGGACAAGGCCACTGCATGGGCTTTTTCATGCACACTGACTGCAGCCTTTTGAGACAGAGCTTCTTGCCCTGTGTCTTGTTGCTCTCCCACAGGGCTGGTTGGGTTCTTGTCCTAGGGCTTTGCTCTTATGTGACTCTAGATCTGTTAGAACTGCTCCTTTACTTATGAAGATATTTTGCTTTTAAAGTTATCTCTAATTAAACTGGAAGGGATTTCTGCCCCTTACATATATCTCCTCTCTATCTACTGTTGCTTCTCTGTTAGTTCAGGCCTTATTACAGGTAATCCTTTTGTTGAGATCTAGTTTAAAAATATTACTCCAGGAGCTGTTTACCACACTAGTGCTAACATGAACCAACCTGAGACACAAATGCACCTATGATTTTCTGTTACTATCATCTGAAAAGAGTCATCTTTTTTGATTTAGACTGGATAGATCTCACCAACTATTCTTTTCTCCCTGTCTTCATAATCCATGCTCCAGGTAGCTAGACTGAAATGCCTTTGCTCCTCTGATGTTCTTATGCTTTTGCGTAAGTAGCCCTACCAGCCACCAGCATTTGTCAGCAGCCTGCATTTATCAAGCCTTCACTTCACACTGTATCCTTTAAGAAACCTCTTCTTTCAGTTGAGGTCCCCTTTGTCTCTGTTTAGTAACCTGTGTCTGCCTTAGTTCATGCATCATGTACGCTGCACTTGTCATTCATTTTCTTGTTCTCATTCCTTGCCATGGTGTAGTATGGTGACTACCAAAGACTGTGAAGTCAGACCGTCTGAATTCTCATTCTTACTGTGCCCTGCTATCTTGGGCAAGTTACATACTCTGAGTCTCTGCCTTGTGTTCCTCACCTGTACAGGGATACTAATGGCATGCAACTCATCAGTGTGACAAGATGATTAATTAGAAAACACATAAAAAACAGGGAGAGTCTTGAAACAGAATAAACACCCAATAATTGCCATCTTTTGTTAATATCAAAAATTTTGTAGGAAGAATTGAGTGCACATTCTATGTGAAACAATACCAATAATTAGCTTGGGACTAAACAACACCAATGTGGCAGAGAATATAATAATTTATCCAGTTAAATTTCATAACAACATTGTGAGGTAGGTGTAGTATTATTTGCATTTACATATGAAAAGATGAAACCTAGAGGGAGGTTGATAAAACCACTCCAAGTCATAAAATCAATAATAGTGAAGTAAGATTTGATGACAAGCTGTATAACTCCAGAATTTCCATTATATAACTCCTATTTTAAGCCCTCCCCTCAAAACTATTTTTTCTTCAAATATTTGTTGACACAGTGCATTATTTAAGAAATGACATTGATTACTTTTCTATAAATTATGAATATATATCAGTGGATGGGAGAAATCATAGGACTGCTCTAATTTAAAAGATATTTGGAATTTTGCAGTTTCAGAATTTAATTGTATTGTATATGGATGTATCTCTGTGTGTGTGTGTGTGTGTGATGTTTTCTTTTTTATATTTTTAGAAATTTATATATTTGAGTATATACATACTCAAGGTTCTCCCACCACCATATCACCTATAAACTGTCATCGTCGTCCCTCTCCCTCCCTTGTTAAATGCTGTAGTTCTGTTGTCAGCTAGTTTTAACTTTTTCTGTCCATTTATTTGTTTTCCCTATATCCCACATATAAGAGAGATCATTTGGTATTTCTCTTTTTATTTATGGCTTATTTCTGCTAGCATGATTCCTTCTAGCTCAATCCATGTTGCCACAATTAATGTAACTTTTTTTTTGATTGCTGAATGCAAACTGCATTGACTTAAAAGATAGATGTAAAAATATTGGCACCAAATTTGTTTAAGATGTTGCCAATAACACAAATAAAGAGGCTGGGGATGGTACTATCACTGTGTGATGTTGTCTTTAACCATTACTCCACCTATAGAAACATATTGTTTCCATGGTTTTCCAATTCTAAATAATACTGAACAGTTATCTTTACAAATTAGCATTTTGTTTTCTTCATAAAAGTACCCAGAAATGGAAATGCTGATAATATAACAGTTCTATTTCTTTTGACTAGCATCCAGACCCTTTTCCATAAATGCTGCATCAATTTACATCCTAGTCAACACTGCAGAAAGATTACCTTTACTGAATAACCTTGCCAACATTTGCTATTTCTTATCTTTTTCTCCCAATAATCCTTATAAGAAAAGTGAGATGATATTTCACAGTTTTAACATGTTTCCCTGATAACTTGTTATATTGAATATCTTTTCTTTCAGTTAGCCATATTTAGTTCTTCAGATTCACTGGGGAAAATACCTACTCAGATCCTCTGCCCATGATTCATATTGTTACTGATGCAATTCAGATTGCATCAATTCCTAAGCAGTGTAGAGATTATTTATTCCAATGTAATCCTACATGTTCATTTTTTTGCTTTTGTTTCTTTTTTAAACTAAAATTAACAAAACTCATTTCAAAATCAAATTAAAGAATTTACTGTTTCTTTTGTTTTTCTGTAGATACTTTAAGGTTTGGGATCGTATATCAAGTTTTTAATCCATTTTGTGTGGCTTTTCTTTTTCTTTCTTTCTTTTTTTTTTTTTTTTTTTTTTTTTTTTTTTTTTTTTTTTTTTTTTTTTTTTTTTTTTTTTTTTTTGGTATGGTATGTTTGGTTTTGCTCACTTACAGATGTCTGCAGTTTTCCCATCACTATAAATAGAAGAAACTATCCTTTCCCATCATATATTCTTAATACACAAGCTTAGTCTAGGCCTATATATTCTGTTCTATTGTTATACATATATTTTATGTCAATACAATACTGTTTTGTTATCATAGCTTTATAATATAGTTTGATATCAGATTATAGTTTTGTTCTTCTGTTTCATGATTGCTTTAGCCATTTGGAAATCTTTGTTTCCACACAAAATTAAGATGTTGTTTTTATGTTTTGTTTCCATAAAAAATGCAGGAAAGTGCAATTGGCATTTTGACAGAGATTGCATTAAATCTGTAGCTGCCCTTGGGTAATACATTTTGAATATTTAATACAGGCACTATCTGGCCTTTGAATAGCTTTCTATTAATGTGTGTCTTCTTCAGCTTCCTACATCAGTGTTCTACAGTTTTTAGTGTACAGTAATTTACCTCTGGATAAATTTATTCCTAAGTGTTTTATTCTATAATGTGATTAAAAATAGAATTATTTTCTTAATTTATCTCTGTAATAGCTCATTATTAGATGTAAAAACAGATTTTTGTATATTGATTTTATATTGTTGTTTTACTGAATTTGTGTATTAGCTGTAACAAGTTTTTTTGTGTATTTTTTGTAGTTTTCCATATATGATAGCATATCATTTGCAAATAGTGATAATCTTAACTTCCAGTTTGGATACCTTTTGTTTCTACTTCTTAGACTCCTTTTTTTCCTCATATATTATTAGCAACTTGCAATTTATTCTGAATCCAGGTAAAGATTTCTTAAGAGAACTCAGGGAGATTCTTGATGTGGGTTTGTAGGTCCCAGATGGATTGGATCTTTGTCACATGATTGTTCCATCCCTGATAAATATTCCTCTTACAGACAGTGTTTAGATAGTTTAAGATAGAGGGCCCTGAGTTCTGTCACTGATCTGACATTTGTGGGTGAAGTTCAGTGTGAAAATCCTTTGGGTCTTCTGAATATCCAAATCTAAGTTGGTTTGTGTAGGCTTAAGAATTTTGTCAAAGGCATGCATTGACCCCTTAGCAATTTGGCAGCTTCATCTTAATAACCAGCTGGTAGGTAGACCAGTTGGCTTTGGTCCTAGATACATTTTCTGGAAAAACACATATAAGATACTTTTTAGGTTGGAGAAGACTCAGTAGGGATTCTCATGGCAATAAAAGTCAAGACTGGAATTGAAGTTGGAATGGACATTCTCAAGGATGTCTGCCAAACCTGGGCTAAGTTCCTGACAGAGCCGTACCCACAGGCACTTTGCCCCAGACAGACCCAATCCACAGTACAGAAAAGCTTAGTTTTCAGTTCTGCAGAGGCAGCAGCCTTTAGGCTAATTAATAAATCATCAACGCATTTGTGGTGTGAAAAATGAAATATTTATGCTCGCCAGAGTAATATTTCTGTCTTGCAGTCCCATGCTCTGTTGATGCCTGATGGAGGATGAAGTAAATACCAGCTGGTGTAGAATGAGTAGAATATAATTACTCTCTACAAAGTTAAGTGAATATTAAAACACAGAAGTCACAGGCATTGGCACTCATCCCTCCCTGACTCTGCTGCCCAGTAAATAGCATCCTGATCTGATATTTGGTTCCACTTTCACTCCCCAGCAGGGAGCCCAGTGAAAGGCTTGGTGTCAACCATGTGGATACAGATGACAAATAGAGAGCTGATAAAGGCAGGAATTTCTTCACCTTCCAGGAGCTCAGGGAGATTTCCTTGATGCATAAGAGATGGTGCAATGTTATAAAAAGAAAGTGATATTTGAGTAAGAGAAATCAAGTTTATATTTCCTTCTGAAATTTATGAGCTGTATGACTTTGGTCAAGATCTTTCACTGCTCTATATACCTCAGTTTAGGTAGCTAGAAAATAAGGGTAATAGTGTAATCAGTGAAAAGGGAGTTGCACTTCAGAAAGTAATAGATAAAATTTTGCATGGTGACATGCAGAGAGAGATGAAATGTGAGGAGAGTTGAAATAAACTGGCTAAATAATCCACTCACAAAAAGTAACATTTGTGAAAGACAATACTGTAGGTGATATTAAACTTGGAAAGTTAACAAGGATTCGTCTTGAACAAGGAATATGGAGGTGTCCATGACAAAGACCAGGGAGAGCAGAAGAGTGTACTTACTGACCCAGGGGAGGCAGAGATGTAAGGTGTGCTTGAGGGTGGAATTAAAATAGGCAGTCTAAGAGGAATAAATCTTTCTTCAACATTAGAAGTGTGTGTATGTACATGCACCAGGAATTAGGATTTCTGGACCCATCCTTAATTCCCCATACTATATAAACACAATTTTCATTTAGTAAAATTTCTACCAATCAAAGGCTGCAGGTTTCTCTCTATTATGAGTTCCTCTTTATCTTTCATTTCTCACATCGAGTGTCTCATTACCAATCCACATACACAAATCAGACCCATTTATATTTTAGAGAGATACCCTCACAATAGTCGTTCTTTCTTCTTTACTTGAACCACATTGCAAAAAAAATAGGTTCATTCTCACCTCTGTGTAAAATCACTGAGTCATCAACCCTGCTCAGTATCCAGGGCATCAGGTATATTGTATCATTGAGCATGGATAGGATATAAAACATATTGAGTCCTACCATTGATTGTGTTTAAGTTGATAACACATCAAGTGAAAAAACAGATTCCTTCTACAAGTATTAGACCAGTGACATAGTTCTCATGAATGGCAAGTTTAAGTGCAGATGTTAAGAAACAACCATCTTGTGAGACTAGTTGATGGATACTTAAGGTAACCTGAGACCAGACATAGAGTCCTGGTGATGGACGACATTGTGCATTTGTCATTACAGTCCTGGATTACTCACCTAAAGTCTTGTCTAAATCACTATTTTCTTTTGCTTTGAAGTTTTATTTATTAATTTTTTTAAATTAAGGTAACTTTGGTTTACAACATTACTCATGATTTAAAAATACAGGGTCACAGCTTTCATGCACATGTTATCATGCTATACAATGCAACCCTATTTCTTCACCATAGTTCTCTACCATAATTCTCCACTGTAATACTCTGGTTTCTCTTCAGATTGTATAAATCTTTCGCCTTTTACCATAATCCTCCACCATAGTTCATTACATCCCCTTCCCACTTTGTTCTCCTCTTTGCCCTCCCACTCTTGTAGCCTCAACACCACAGTTATATTTCCAGGGTTTCTTAATGGTTTCATTTTATCTGACCACTTCTTCTATTTCTGTATATTCCACATATAAGTTTCAAAATACAGTATTTACCTTTCTCCTTCAGTTTTAACTCCCTTGACATAATCCCTTCCAATTCCATCCTGGAATTACAAAGTCAGGATTTTATCTTTATAGTACAGCTGAGTAGTGTTTCATTGTATATGAGTGTGTTTGCATATATATATATTATATATATAGAGAGAGCCTAATATAAAAGTAAATAATATATATATATTGCATGTTAGTTATATAATCACTATATTATATAACATAATATCATTATATAATAACTTTTATAAGTATATAGTCATATAACAATATAATTATAATTACTGGTTACATAATAATTACATATTAATATATATGTTATATAATGTATATCATCTAGGCTAGTATACTATGTAGAGCCTAATGTATATATTATATGGATATAAAGCATTCTTCCTAATCTTTTCATCTGTCTTTGGACAATTAGGTTACTTCCATATTAGGCCATTACAAATTATGCTGCAATGAACATAAGAGTTCATCTTCACCACTATTGAACTACATCAAACTAAAAAGTTTCTCTAAAGCAAAATAAACTACCACTAAAACAAAATAATGTTCTACTGGATAGAAAAAATTATTTGCACAATATACATCTGACAAGGAACTGATATTTAGGACCTACAAAGAATGTAGACAATTCAACAAAAAGAAAGCAAATAACTCAATAAAAAAATTGGGCAGAAAAGGTAAATAAGAACTTCTCGAAAAGAAGAGATATAGCTGCTCATGAGGCTTTTAGCATTCCTTTTGTTAATGTGGTGAATTACATTGATTAATTTTTGGATGTTGAATCAACCTTGTGTCTGTGAGACGTCTCAAGTCATCAAATCTTCAGAGTCAGGTGCCCCTCTACACCACCTTAGATTATCTCCCTGGGAGCAAAGCAGAAAATAGCCACTGATGCCATCTCCCCCTCGTCATTTAAAATTACTATTTTTCTGATTTCTTGTATTTGACTTTTTGCATATAGGAAAGTCACTGACTTCTGTGTGTTGATTCTGTATCCAGCTACCTTACTGAACTGGTTTATTATTTCAAGTAGTCTTTCTGTGGATTTTTTTGGGTTTTCTATATAGAGAATCATGTCATCAGCATATAATGATAGCTTCAGTTCCTCTTTGCCTATTTGTATCCCTTTTATGTCCTTATCTTGCCTTATCACCCTAGCTAGAACTTCCACTACAATGTTAAAGAGTAGTGGGGAGAGTGGGCATCCTTGCCTAGTTCCAGATCTCAAACGGAATGCTTTTAGTTTTTCCCCATTTAAGATGATATTTGCCATAGGTTTGTCATAGATGGCTTTTATCATGTTGAGGTAAATTCCTTTAATCCCTAATTTTTCAAGGGCCTTTTATCATGAATGGATGCTGGACTTCTCAAATGCTTTCTCTGCATTTATTGATATTATAATGTGGTTTTGTTTTTCTCTTTGTTGATGTGGTGGATTATGTTAATTGATTTCCAGATGTTGAATCATCCTTGTGCCCCTGGGATAAATCCCACTTGGTCATGGTGAATGATGCTTTTAATGCATTGTTGGATTCAGTTTGCCAGGATTTTGTTTAATATTTTTGCATCTGTGTTCATTAAGGATATTGGTCTATAGTTTTCTTTCTTGGTGCTGTCCTTACTTGGTTTTGGTATGAGTGTGATGTTTGCTTTGTAGAATGTGTTTGGCAGTTTTCCTTCTTTCTCAATGTTTTGGAAAAGCTTTAGTAGTGCAGGCATTATTTCTTCTTGGAATGTCTGGTAGAATTCATTTGTAAAGCCATCAGGTCCTGGGCTCTTGTTTTTAGGTAGAGTTTTGATGACTGCCTCAATTTCGCTGCTTGTGATTAGTTTATTTAAGTTCTCTTTATCTTCTTTGTTAAATTTTGGGGAGTTGATTCTTTCTAAGAAACTATCTCATCTCATTGTTGTATTTATTTCCATATAGTTGTTCATAGTAATCTCTTATTATCCTTTGGATTTCTTTTGTGTATGTTGTAATTTCTCCTCTTTCATTTGTGATTCTGTTTATTAGGATTTTCTCTCTTCTTTGCTGTGTGAGCTTTGCAAGCGACTTAACAATTTTGTTTAGTTTTTCAAAGAACCAGTTTTTGGTTTCGTTAATCTTTTGGATAGTCTTTTTGGCTTCTAGATTATTTATTTCTTTTATTTTTGTTATTTCTTGTCTTCTGCTGAATTTTAGGTTTTTCTGTTGCTCCTCTTCTAATTTTTCAAGTTGGTAGATTAGGTTGTTTTTTTGGTTATTTTCTTGGTTTTTGATATAGGCCTGTATTGATATGAACCTTCCTCTTAGATATGCTTTTGTTGCACCCAGACATTTTGGAATGCTGTCTTCTTTGTCATTTGTTTCGAAGTAAGTTTTAATTTCTTCTTTAATTTTGTCAGTTACCCATTCTTCCTTTAGAAGCCTGTTATTCAGTCTCCAAGTGTTAGGTGTTCTTCTTACTTCCTTTTCATTGTTGATTTCTAGTTTGATACCTTTGTGGTCTGAAAAAAATTGGTATTATTTTAATCTTTGTGTATTTATTCATGTTTGCCTTGTGGCCTAGTATGTGGTCAATTTTAGAGAATGATCCATGTGCATTTGAGAAGAAGGTGTATTCTGTTCCTTGTGGTTATAGCATCCTATAGATGTCTATTAGGTCCATTTTGTCTAGGTCTTCTTTTAAGGCTTTTGTGTCCTTGTGTAGCTTTTGTTTTTTTGATCTGTCCTTTGTTGAGAGTGGGATGTTGAAATCTCCTACTACATATGTGTTTTCATCTATATTTGTTTTCATCTCTCTTAGTAGCTGTCTTATAAATCTTGGCTCTCCCTTATTTGGTGAGTATATGTTAATAATTGTTAAGTCTTTTTGGTTGATTGACCCTTGAACCATTAGGTAGTGGCTGTCTTTATCCTTTGTTACATTTTTTATTTTGAAATACGCTTTGTCTGCTATTGCTATAAGTATGGCTACGCTTGCCTTTTTTTTTGGGGGGGGGGGGCGTTTGCTTGTAGAATTGTTTTCCATCCTTTTACCTTCAATCTATTCTTGTCTTTTGGGATCAGATGTATTTCTTGGAGGCAGCAGAATGTTGGGTTCTGTCTTTTAATCCAGTCTGCAACTCTATGTCTTTTGATTGATGAGTTTATCCCATTGACATTTAGAGTAATTATTGATGTTTGAGGGTCCAGCAATGGGTTCCTGGTGGTATTTAACATTGCACCAAAAAAATTAAGTACTTAGGAATAAACCTAACAAAAAATGTGAAAGAACTAGACAAAGAAAATTTTAGAACACTCCTAAAAGAGATAGAAGAAGACATAAGGAAATGGAAAGACATTCTCTGTTCATGGATTGGAAGAATTAATATTATCAAAATGACTATCCTACCAAAGACAAATCTACATATTCAATGCATTCCCAATCAAAATCCCAATGACATTTTTTAAAGAGATAGAATAAAAATTACTGAAATTCATATGGAATAACAAAAGACCTCATATATCAAAAAGCCTCCTGACCAGAAAAAAAAAGAGAATGGAGGTATTACAATTCCTAACTTCAAACTATATGACAAAGCCATAATAATTAAAACAGCATGGTATTGGTACAAAAACAGATAGTCAGACCAATGGAACAGAATTGAGTGCCCTGAAATAAAACTACACATATATAGTCAACTAATCTTTGACAAAGGAGTGAAAAACTTACCTTGGAACAAGGATAGCCTTCAATAAATGGTGCTGGGAAAATTGGTCTAAGACATGCAAAAAAAATGGACCAAGAAAACTCCCTTACTCCATGTACAAAAATCAACTCAAAATGGATAAAAGACTTAGAGGTCAGACCTGAAACCACAGAATACATAGAGGAAAACTTGGGCAAAAGTCTCCATGAATTACAGGTCAGAAATCCCTTTCTAGAAACTTCTACAGAAGGCAAAAAAATGAAGGAAAACATAAGCAGATGGGACTACATCAAACTAAAAAGCTTCTGTACAGCAAAAGAGACAACAGAAAAAACTAAAAGATGCCCAACCAAATGGGAAAAAAATTTTGCCCTCCACATGAGTGACAAGGGTTTAATAACAAAAATCCACAAGGAACTCACACAACTAAACAAAAGCAAAACAAAAATCCCAATCAAAAAATGGGGAGAAGAACTAAAAAGACACTTCTCCAAAGAGGAAATACAAATGGCCAACAGCACATGAAAAAATTGTTCGTCGCTAGTAATATGGGAAATGCAAATCAAAACCACAATGAGATACCACCTTACACCAGTAAGAATGGCCCACATCCAAAGAACGGACAACAAGAATTGCTGGCGAGGATGTGGAGGGAAAGGAATATTCTTACACTGCTGGTGGGAATGTAAACTATTCCAACCACTATGGAAAGCTGTATGGAGGACCCTCAAGTTAATGAAAATGAAGCTACCATTTGACCCAGCAATTGGTCTCTTGGGAATCTACCCAAAAGAGACCTCAAAAGACCACCTGTGCTCGGATGTTTACTGTAGTACTATTTATAATTGCAAGGACTTGGAAGCAACATAAATTCCCCAAAACAGATGACTGGATGAAAAAAAATGTGGTATATATACACAATGGAATATTTCTCATCAATTAAAAATGACAAATTTGACGATTTTATAACAACATGGATGTACTTAGGAGAAATCATATTAGCAGAAACAAGTCATAAAGAAAAAGACAGAAACCAAGTGGTTTCACTAATATATAGGATATAGTGAAAAAATAAACAAAAGACTTGAGGAAAAGTCAAAACAAACTAAGCACCAAACTGAAGTGCACAACTTTGAGTAGGAGGGGAGGGGGGGACGGAGGGGAGGATGGGTGGGGTAAACCCCTGGGATACAATGTTGTGAAATTTATATATAAATAAAATAAAATAAATAAATAAAAGTACTATTTTTAAGGCTATGTTATTTATAATGAAATGAATTTCTGACATCCTTTAGTAAGTGATACACTAAAATATTTTTTAAAAATCCCAAATTCCAATTTCTTCACCCCGAGGATGTAACAAGCAATGATATTGGTGTACTTCTTTCTCTCCTTATTCTATGCTCTCCCCATTTACAAACATATGTATGTATCCCTGTGTCTCGTTTGTCATTTGTTGATTCAGTCAATCTAATTTTGCTAAAATATATCTTTACCACTTATGTGCATCCACAATTTATGCTCTACTATTTAAAATACTTAAATATTTACTTGACAATCTCCTCTGTATGTCTGTACAATGGTGGTTTTCAAATGTGGGCAATTTCACCTCAATTTCAACAAGAATGTTTAGTTGCCACAACTGTGGATCAAGGTTTTGAGGAAGGATAGAGGGCAGAGATGCTGTTATACATTTTACAAAGAACATAAAAACCTTCTATAACAAGGAATTACCCAGCCCAAAATATCAAGGTTCAGAATAACACTTCAGTATTGAGGTTAAAAAAAACTTGGTATGGAGTATTTCTTGATAGTTGTACCATATTTAAAAACAAAACAAAACAGCCCTTACTAACCAGCACTAACGCTTGTTTCTATTTGTTTTGTTTTGTTTTTTTGAGACTAGGTCTCACTATTTTTGCCCATGGAACCGCAGGCTCTTGTTGCCCAGGGTACCACAGACTCAAGAAATCCCCAGCTTCAGCTTCCCAGGTAGCTGGGATTACAGGCACGCGCCACCACGCCCAGCTATTTTTTGGAACCAAGTCTCGCTACAGGCCCTAGGTGGGACTCGAACCGCGATCCCTAGCCCCTGCTACTTCATAGGCTGAAGTTTACAAGCACGAGCCACCGTGCCCGGCAAAGGCTTGTTTCTAATATTGTTGAAAAGATTGCCACTGCCTAATATATTATGTATAAATATTTTAAGAATGAGTTTTTATGCAGGGGATTGGTTGAACAAGGAATATGCTACTAAAACACCTACCACAAAATGCTTCCTTAATACATATGCTTGTCAAAAGTTCAAAAGGCATTACCTGTTTCCCTGACTCCTCACCAGCATTAGAGATCACCAACATTGTTGATCTTTGTAACCAAATGATATTATTATTGTATAGTTTACATTCTCTGATATGAAGTTGAATATTATTTTCCTTGTTAATTGTTTTATTTCCTCTTATGCCAAGTGTTTCATCCACATTCTTTACCCTTTTGCTTTCTGATTATTGTCTTTGTTTACACACTGAAATGCAGAGCTGCCTCTTTTAATATTGAATATTAACGTTTTTCATAATCAGTATGCTAATGCCATGTTCTGTCTACTTCTTACTGTTGCCTAACCTTTTAGGAAAGAAAGAGTAAATGACAGTTGTAGAAATTAGGAAACATTTTATTCATTAATTAAACTTGATTTATTTATCTCTTCACAGAGTCCATGACGATACTTTGGAAACAGGAGGGAGGAGAGCACATTTTGACACTCGGCAAGTTCAGTCAAGATATGGATGACAAAACATGCACATATTGCCTTAACTTTAATTCTTATTAAGAATCAAATGTCTAATAATAACACATTTCATTCATGAATCTATTAGATATCAAGACAAAAAACTAGTAGAAGTATCAAAATAGCTCTTCTGTCACTTTAAAAAATGGCAGTAGAGAGAAAACATTTATCTGCAGGTCATGAACCTGAAGCCACACTCGAGAATTAGATAGTCCCACCCATTCATTGCAAGGTTGTCCATTTAGCAGAGTCCAGTGGAAAACATGCCTGTGATGGCACAATCTTTTTCTAAGACGAAGAGGGAGGTTCTTTTTCATGGCACTAAGCTTGCTGTTTCCCTTCTTACAAATAAAATCGTAAAAGTGGTTTTACTCCATGAATTATGGGAGATGAGTGAATGAATGAGAGGCCAGAAACATTATGTTAATGATAACCTTCCACCTGAAGTGAAAAGAGGGAATAAGAATAAATGCCACCTATATGTTATGGAGAATTCCCACAAAATTTCGAATATGTTCCATTTTTTACTTTTTCTACCATTTTTTAAAACTATTCCTCTGATAGTGTGTCTGCTTTGCTACACCACCCCCACTGTTTTGTGTAGCTCATATTTCTTTCTTCTACCCTCCACCCTGGTGATTGATATTGACATGATCGCAGTTTCCTTCCTATTCAAAGTTCTCTAATTTCCAACTATGGTTTTCCTTGACTGCTTTCTTACTTTCTCACTTAGCCTTTCAGGTGAGATATTTCATACTTGCAAGTGTTAGGATAGCTTACCAGCAAGACCCTTTTCAACTTTTTTTTCGTAATTAACTATACTTCCTTAAAATCAGTATCTATTTCCCCTTTACATTGTAAGGGCTCCTTTACATTTATTCACCTTTCTATGCTTTAGGTATATTTTTGTTGTTGTGTTGTTGTTGTTGTTTTGGTAATTCTTTTAATTATGGCCATGCTCTCTCTCAATATGTAAAATGTTGATACTCTCATAAGTACCACACTTAGTTCTTTCCTTATTCTCTATTTCCTGCAAATTATTGACTTTACCATGTAATAATACCAAATTTGTATATTCAAACTGAAGTGACATACACACAAACTTGTGTTTCCAGTGCTTCATGTATAATTAGAACTAGCTATCACATGATTATTTCAAACTCTACATGACCAAATTCTATTTTTATTTCTATATTTATCTGAGTTAATATCTCTAACATCTGTTCAACTAGAAATGTAGTTATCATCAGCAATGCAAGTCTACCTATTTTATAAACCACAGGTATATCATTATTTGATTCAAATGTTTTAAGTACTCTATAGCACAAAAAGATGAAATAAGAAAATCTTTAACATTCTAGCCATGTCCCTTTACTCTTATGGACCTATGACAGTTAAAGTTATATCAACTGAACTGGCTCCAGTGTCCAGATATTTTATAAAATATTAACTTAGCTATTACTGTGAAAGTACTTTTTAGGTGAGATTAAATTTATGAACTTTTAGTAAAGCAGATTATCCTTTATAATGTAGATAAGTATTTAATAATTTAAAGGTCTGGGGTACTAACATCTTGAAAGAAGTCAACATACGTGGTAAGTTTTGAAAATAGGAAGAAACTTGTCTCTGTCTAAAAAGTAAATCTACACTCTTAGAAGTTATTATAATTTCAGACACTTAGCAACACATTGTAGGATTTAACAAGAACAGCAATAATTTAAAATTTTACTTTTATTTTAATATGTGATATTGGACAATTATTTTACCTCTACTCTCAGTTTCCTCATCTGTAAATTAGGCATCATAAACTCTTTCTTTCTTGTGAAGAGTATTTGAAATACTCAAATATGTTCAAATGCCCATCACCAGAGGTCCCTCAATAAAATGGTTGTTGAATGTGGGTCTTCAACACCCTCTTTATTACAGACAATCACTGGTCTCCTCACCCTCCCCTCACTGTGCTGTAAACCTCGCTAAAGCACTCAGACTGTATTAACCTTGCGGTGATAAAGAAAAAGAGCAAGCTCATTTGGAAAGCTTCCAATAGCAAAAATGTCTATTAAAATTTGAAAATGGTATAAAGACAATACGAACACAATAGCCTCTTCCTGTTTTGCTTGAAAACCAGAGGGGGACTTCATATTTCTAGCTGTTGGCATTCGCTGTTTGCTTTGAAAAAAGACAATTTAAGTGCTGGTTATTAGAGCCTGTCAATAAATTTCAGAAGTGAAGCAAATCTCACTCACTGAGTGACAGCTACAAATTAATTTTTCTTTCTTTAAACGACTAACCAGTCTAATGTTCATGCAGTTGACAAGCTTCACTGTATGTGCTCTCTTGGCCCAGCGCAGCATGATCTGAACGTCATCACAGAGTGCAAATTATTTTGCTTTCACACAGCTTCTTAATGGAAAGACAGCACAGTTTGTTAACAGACACCTGGGCAATAGGAAGACTGTGGTGTAGAACTCTGCCTTTTAGGAAATACATAGTCATGCTGGGAGGTGCTTATAGCAGGACAGCCCCCCACCCACAGGGGACCCACTCAGTTCTATCTGTGATTGTTTTATTGCATTCATTCAATGATATTTGACAAAATACTGTGTTAAGTGATGGGGATGGAAAAGAATATTTCTCAATTCCTTTTTATAAAGATGTCACAGGCTAAGTGCAAAAAAGGCACAAATAAGATCCATCTGTTGTAGTTCTAATAAACAGTAAGGGCATGAAAGGAAGAGTGGTTATTTTGTGGGCAGAGTTGGAGTATGGTGACTAATTGAACATAGAAAATATTTCCCCCCAAATGTTACTTGTCTTTTGATATTTGCTTGTTTTTTAAGTGAGTTATGCTATGTATGGTAACATATGTACCCATGTAATTATTGTACAGATCAAGATAGTAGATGGGGGATTTTCATCTCCTAAGAAACCTTCTTTGTGCCTCTTCCTAGTCAATTCTGCCAGCTCCAATGCCATTATGGATGCATTCTGTATGTTTTTGAATTTCATGTGTGATGTTCTCCTTTGTACATGTCTTCTCAAATGTCTGTGAGATCCATTCTTGCAGTGTGAACCTGTAGCTTTCCAGGGCTCCAAAGTCTCCCATGATAGACATTAGTATTTGAAGAACAGGCAAACACTAGTTGTTCCCAAGTGGACAGTTGGAAGGAGGCACAGTATAAATTTAAGCATGGTCTGTTTGGAGGGTGGCTGCAATTGCACTTGTAGTGAGCTGGGAGTTCGTATGTGAGATAAGACTGGGAAAAACAACTGAAGTCATTCTGGAAAGATGCAGAATGTACTGAAAGCTGTTTGAATTCTGTTTGAGTGTAATTTCTTGCTCTTTGCCAACTTGCAGAGGTACTTATCCCAAGGTTTAGTATGACGCAATTTAAGTGAAACCTGTGCTCCTAGAGGCGCTACCAGTTCTTGGAAGTAATAAGACTCCAGAATCAGGGAACTGGACAGTAACAAAGGAGATTTGAACTGGAATTGAGAGAAATAGAGAAGTAGAATAATCAGAGTGAGAAACAACATGTTCTGAGTTGCACAGGAAGAAGGGGGGATAAATATTGGATCCAAGCAGATAAAGAAATCAGAGACCAGCATTTTTGATGTTCATTTGAAAAGGGGATGTGATAGCGTGTTAATGCATCTGGGTTTGGCAGAAATGCTGCCTTTTTTTCACTCCTCTGCCTCCTATTCCTGCCACAGCTTCCTTCTCCTAAGTTTTCTCTTCTTAAGAGAAGAGACAAAGTAAAACACCCCCAAGGGATTATGCGTATATACATCTAGGTCTGAATTCTTGTGCCTGCTTTTCTGTTTTTTTTGCCATTTCAAAGAATAACATACCAGCGCTTTTTTATTCCAGCACTGTGGTGGTGCCCTTTTTGAGAGAATAAATCCCAAGTAGTGTTGCCAAGAGCCAATGACATTTGCCATGTTTGAAAGGCCTTATTTTGAAGAATGGGTATTGATTCTTTTTCACATCTCACATCATTCCTTTGATGCTTGCCTTTTACTAACCCAGGTGAGCAACCCTCAACTGTGTTCATGCTCTTTGACACAACAGTTCATTGGGGAAGAAAGCGGTTTTTCCCACCTGGTATACTCTGAACCTGACCATGGGAAAAGTTGCTGTTTCTCTGAATATTTCAATATAGAAAAATTTCTTCAAGTCAGAAGGATTTTTGAAAATATGCAAAAATTCATAGAATACATAGAAAACCATAGAAAATGCAGTTGTAAATCAATACAGGTTATCATAGTGTGTGTGGAGAGAGGAATGAGAAGAACCCGTGCATCTCACTATAATTAGTGTTTTCTCTGGATATACTCTTCCTTTATGCTACTGTCATCATTGAACCCTGACATTGCTTCAAAAACAGCATAAGAGGTGTATTTACCCAATTTAGATCCTAGTGAGTAAGGTGCTAGCTCTATAATACGGAGGTATCTGAACAAAATTTTATTGTACAAAGGACAGGACCTAGATTTAGGTGAATTTTGTGAGTTAATATGATTTGTTTTCTTCTTTGAAAAACTATATCTTTTCATTTCCTACTTAACAGAACAAAATACTTTCATTTGCATGAGCCTTTACACAGCCTTCTCATGGGTGTTTAAATATTATAATTTACAGCTTAATACAGTAGTAGTCAAGTATAAATGTACATTACAAGCACATAGGAAATTGGTTTAAAATGCAATTGTCCAAGCTAAGCTCTGAACATATTCAAACAGATTCTCTAGAACTGTGTGCAGCAAAGTTAGTCAAAAGGATAAAAATGAATACCGGACAGTTACATAGCAGACCATTTGAGAACATAAAACATTTTCATAAACGAGTAGACATAAGTAAACATCCTGAGGTCTCTGAGGTTAAGTGAAAGGGAGGAGGGAAAAGGACAAGGGGACCCAAGACTTTGGTGGGAGTAAGTATGGAGAGGTTCCATACCTCCTTGGCCTGAACACTTGCCTAGCATGCAAATTGGGGAGGGGCGAGAGGAGGTAATGGGCTCCCAATACTTGTATTCTAGCTCAAGAGAAGCAGGGAAGGCAGAAATTGTAGAAAGAACTATAGAATTCCAAATCCTTTCTTCTTCTTGCAGGAGTTGAGCCCATTGCCCATAGCTTTTGAAAAAAGTAAAGCAAAATAAAAATTATCTTTCAAGATAAAACGTGTCTAGATTCACTAATAAATTAATTAGTAATGATAACGACTCTGATTCTGATGACCACCATAAACTTAGTCAGCTTGAACTCTTTTTAAAATTTACTCTAAATTCAGTCTTGGAACCAAATTCATCTCATGGCCAGATTAGGATCTGGTTCTTCAAATTCTTGCCACTTCTGAGAATTGTTGAGTCTTTGCAGTATGATCAGCCATTTCAATTACATTCTATGTTTTGAATTATTAGCCCTATTTCTTGCCTCTCAAATCAAGCATTCTGTACATTAGGGAAGAAGTAATGACTAACTCTGTGGTCCTCATTTTCCATTACAGTTACATTAAGTCAAGAAACACTTGAGGCAAGCTACCAGAAAGGATGAATATCAAAAACTAGGACATGTCTCATGCTAGTAATTGGCAATATTTCAGAAATAGTCATCAGAATCCCTAAGTGTTTGAGAATCAAAAATGGCAGAGAAATCACCTTACCATACAGAGAAGAACAGATATGTGCCTGTGACACAGGGCTCCACTTGTCACGGGGCTGCCAATTCACAGGCTTTCGATTCTTGTTCCCAATTGATTGTACAGATATTTCCACTTTCTGGATGACTTCAAGATCTCAAGAACCTTCTGAAAAATGTGTGACTTTCTTTCTTTTTGAAAGAATTGATTAATTGGGCAATTTCATTCCCTTAACTAAAAGACATATATGTCTTGCCTGTGAGATCGTAAAGTATGGACGTTCTTGGTCAAGAAATGTCTATTCTCTCGATCATTGATCAAACCTCCTTCAACTTACAGTTTTTCATCCCCTTGGGTCTAGGTACCTCTGGAAACAACTGACAAGTAGAGAAATAGACAATGTAGAAGACACTACTCCAAAGTAGTCAAAACATCTGCTTATTTATCTTTTATGAGGACTGGATTCAAGGAGTTAGGGAATTGGTTACTGTAGTCCTGGATGAGTATCTACTTTCCAGCATCAACTCTAGGGAAAAAATTCAGTTTTTCCTTCTTTCTCAGTCACTTCCAAACCCTGAGACTAGATTCAATGCAAAATTCCCTGACATATGCACATAGTACATTGTACTCGATGATGATAGAAATGTAGTAAAGGAGGCCTTTTTCCAAGTTCTTTTTGTCTGGTGAAATCCTCCTTATTTGAATAGCCATCTTCCAATAGTCTTTTCATAATGCACTACTTGAAATTTTATCACAGAATGAAGTCACTTGGTAGCAACTGTCAACATCATTAACACTTCATTTTTAACTTGCTGCTTCTTACAAATTGTCTAGAATTTGTGTTTTTGTGCTCAAAAAGGATTCACTGCTTCCTCTGGTACAAAATAATTTTCAACAATTTTGTATCATAAATTAAAGATTGTTAAATAAATTATTTAAAATGGTGTTGGGGACCCAGTGAACTATGGTGGAAGACTGTGGGTACCTTGGTGATGAATGTGGTGTGTTGACAGGAATCTGAGGAGGTGTGAACCTGTGTCTGTATCACATACAATGTTGCAAACCAATATTACCTAAGTAAAAAAAATAAAGAATTAAAATGATTGTGTTTTGCAAATATAAGGTCACTATTTCATGTGAAATGGCCATATTGGAGAAGTAAAGTTCTAAAGAACTAAAAATCTGTGCCTCCTACCTTTTTTATGAGGTGTAGTACTATATTTTTAAAAAATTAGCAGCTAGGTCAGAAAGGGGAAACTTCTCCCTCACTCCACCACTCCCTGAAGGTCTGCACATGCTATCATTTGTACTTAGATGAGAAGTTAATGTGTATATCCAGATCAGATGATGCTGAAATTTTCTCTTTCCTAATCCTGACTAGTGACTAGAAATTGCTAAGATGATTATTATAACTTCTTGCTGAGTCCTCTCAGCAGGAGACACATCATCCATTGTTTCAAATAACATAATTGAAGATCAGAGTTTTATTCTATTTGAGAAGCCAGCAGTCTTCCCGGAGAAGCTGCATGACATAAAGTGAGTGACATCTAACTTCTCAGGTGAAATTTGCAAAGGCACCAGATGGTCTTCCTATGCCCTATCAGGATCATTTACACTCTTGATCAACTCTGAGAAAGAATTGTGGCACCATTGATGTTGACTCTACCATGACTCCAGTTGTCCAGGTTTTAGTGATACATGCAAGGTGTATATATGGACATGTTGAGATTTCTACTCCACTTCACTCTTAAAAATAGCAATTTTTCAACGTGGATGGAACTAGAAAGACTCATATTAGCAGAAATAAGTCAAAAAGAAAAGAGAAATACAGAATGGTCTCACTTATATGATGGATATAGGGAAAAGCAAACAAATGAACAAGAAAAAAATAAAAACAACCAATGGACTGAACAATGGAGAGAGAGCAGTACAGGGGGAAGAAGTTGGGGGAGGTGAAGAGCACAAAAATCAGGATGGTTAACAGGTGTTAGTGAAGTGGGAAAGCCCTGGGGTACACAATAATGCAATAATGTAACATAAATATAAACACACATAATATATGCAAATTAAAAATTAAATAAAAAAAGAAAAAAAACAAAGAAACAAAAAACAAAAGGAGAGAGGCCAGAGTGAACAGAGGGGTTGTCAATGGGGGTTAGGGAGGAAGCTCTCCAATAACCATTTGCCGATACTGTAAAATCTAAAATATGAATAAAATTAAAATTATAAAATAAAAATAAATAAAAAATAAATCCAAAAAAATAGCAATTTTTGAGCACAGGTCAATTTTTAAGTGTGCAAATCACTGTAATAGGTATTTGTGATCACAACACTATCTAAAGTATAGCTTATATTAATCTTAGGTGAAGATACTATATTATCACTATACTAGAGAAAACACCAAAGTTCAGTGTTCAAGGATGTTCAATTTCTTCCTCACATTCATAGTTCAATCAAAAAGAAAACCTGTTCTAGATCTAGTCTGTGCAGTTTTGAAACTTGAGCATGAGGTTTATGGTGAAACAGCTTTGAATTCTTATACATGCTTCCTCAATTATTCACCTAATTCACAAATATTTAATGAACAGGTGCAGGCCTAAATGTTGAGAATATAGCAGAAAGCCAAAAAGACTTGCTCTCAATATGAAAAGTACAGGTTAGGAGAGATAACTGTAATTAAGTTAAAATTACACAAATAAATATTTAAACGCATTAGTGACAAAGACTGTAATGAAACATTCAGGGTGCTATAAAAGGATTTAGGAGGGATTTATATGTCAGAGGAGCAGGCATATAAACTGGGATATAAGTCTAAGAAAACATTAACTCAAATGAAAAGGAAAGAACATAATCAGGCACTATAGTGTATTTGCAAGCTCAGAGAACAGAGAGAGTGGTTGGTGGGGAAGAGCATTGTTAAAGCCTGAGGAGTTAGGCAGAGAGGTGAGAGAGCTAGTTGATGAGAAAGGTAGAGTTGAAGAGTCTGGACCCACAAAGTGTACATGCAATGACTCGTTGTGACAAGAAACTTCACATAAGACTAGTGTGTTTAATCTTTTCTTATAAAAGATTAGGTAAAATACACTGTTCAAAATGTCATCAACAGAAAATCAATTAAGGCAGATTTTCCAGAATCGTGAGTTAAGAAATGTAATTTGTACATTATTAAATATACTGGCTGTATAAGCTTTGCCATTTTGGATGATCTAACTGCAAATAATTACAATATAATTAAATACTTAAAATTAAAATTATAATATCATAACTTAATTTTCTTTGAGGCTTTGAGCACTTTACGAGGTAGCATATAGCATTTTTTCATTCAGCTTTTCCCATCTTCCCGCCAAAACCACTGAGAAAACAAAAGTTATCAAACAAATGAAAAAAATACCTAAAATTAAAATCATGAATTTCTGGAAATCCTGAACTTTGGAAATACTTCAGAAAATAATTGTGCATTGACCACCTGCTCATTTCTGGTTTTAGACACTTCATATATAAAATGCTTCATATAACTTTACCACCCTTCCAACAGTCCTTCAGTTGGCATTGCTATTTTTTCAATTTTAAATAATACTAAATGCTAATAATGAAATAACTTGTCCAAATCCCACAGCTGGTAAGGGATGGAACTGGTCCCTGAAGGCTGTGACGTTAACCACCATACCTCATGTTTCCCACGGACAGATCTAAGATGTTAATAGTGAAAATCCTTAAAAACACAGTCATCAAAGGGTTGTTGTGGGTTTTATTTGATCTCTCTCTCTCTCTCTCTCTCTCTCTCTCTCACTCTCTGTCTGTCTGTCTATCTATTTTTGGCCCAGCTTACCAAGCTTTCCTGTGCATGGTGGGTATTATTGTCACTGATCCCTAGATAAATATCCCCTTACTCTATCAAAGTCAGTTATGCTTGTGTGAGCATGTTCTACTGCTACCACGCCTCTTCTTTTCGTTTTCTCCATCTCACCTTTTTAGAAAGATCTGGCCTATCCTCAACTCTGAAAGCTTGTTGCCCAAAACCTTCTTTAGCTGAGACTCAAACTCTCTCCTCACCCTAAATTTCCTGGTTTTATATATAACTTTCCCTTGTAAATCATTTACCCCATGTTAGCCTTGCTCATAGAACATATTTAACTCCATTGAACTGACAAGAAGAGGTCACTATGAAGTCCAAATATCGCTGTTCTGATGTCAGAGGAAGATCTGAATTTGAATTCTGACTCCCCTCACTGTCTGACCTTTTGGAAGTTTTCTAAATCACTCTGAGCTTTTATTTCTCTTGGACAAAGAAGGTCGATATTATCTGACTAATACAGTTTTGAGAGGATTAAATGAGATAACACAACTGAAAGTGCTGTACAGATATCAAAGCATCACTTGAATTTAAGTGGCCTGTTGTGATGATGTGCTTTTCCAAAGGGCAGAGTGTGTTATTCAGTTTGTAATAAGCTTTAAATGTTGTCTTTCACATAAACAAAATAGTCCAGATTTAAAACATGAATGATCATAAGCAGAAAAACTCAGGTCATTATTTTACAAACTGTCTTTTTCCATAACTGAGAGAACCGATACTGACTGAGTAGCTTGCTGACAACGGTCAGGGCAGTAGAGTGACAATAAGAATTGCCTTTTGTGTGAACTGACCCATTTATTTAATGAACTCTATTCTTCAGTCTAAAATGTGCTGTGAAGCTGTCTATTTGTCTCTGTGTTACAAATCCATTGTTCTTATATCCCCTGTTCTGTTCTGTATTTCAGGGGATGACATTTTCCAGACTACCATGTCTATTGGTTTTGTTTGCTAAATCTCTATAATTCCCTATAATTATATATACATATATATGTATGTGTGCATATATGATATGCATATATAAAAATGTATATGATCAGGTTTGTCAATAATTTTCTTTGTAACCTCTGGAAATATTTTGATTTTGAATAGGACTATATAAGAGCATGGAAAAGTGCTCTGAAAGATTTTATAATGTATTTTATAGCATTGAAAAAGGAAAGTTATGTAATCTGTCTAGAATCTGTCTCTGTGTATGGTGTTTGGTAGTAGTATATTTCTCACAAATGAATGGTGAATTGTCTCAATATCAAATCTTGAATAATCTCTTTCCGTGGTGATTTGAAAAGATACTTCTGCATATACTAAACTGGCATATATGCATAGGTTATCACATACTGGTCAATGACCTATTCACCTCTTTCTCTATATTTATGAAAATTTTATCTCATATGTTCATAATTCCTTTTAATGTTAGTTTAAATAACACACATACACACAAACTTTGTATCATCAGATTTTGGCTTAAAATCACTTGTTTGAAATGCTTTTTTTGGAGTAGATATTTGGCTGACTTTGCAGTCTAAAAGTATGTGACTAAAAGTATATCAAAATATACATAACCTTCCAAGTTTAGTTTGCTTTTTATTTCAAGTAATTATTTCATCTAGGTGTATAAGTATATTTATAAATAGTAATTTTTAAGATATTTTCTAACATCATTTCTTTGACTCGTATATATATGTATGTCAGTGCTTCCTCAACAACCTTGCCAGAATATTATATATGTTTGCTAATTTTTTTAAGCAAAAAACCTTCAAACCTTATTTAGAAATTTATTTTTTTTCACTATTTAATTCTGATATTGTTAAGTTATTTTATTTTGTTTGAGTTTATTTTCTACCTTATCTCACTTTTTGGGTTGGCTATCTCATCCTTTTTTGCAGTTTGTTGTGATCAGTGGACCCTTCCCTGGTAGATATGATAGATGAACACTGTTAATCAATATTTTTATTTTGAAATTTATGCCATTAAAAAATCTTTTATCAGGTATGACTCATTAAACATCTTGCTATGGCAACCACCTTAACTAATACCCAAGGTATAATTCTTTTTTTTCCCCCTGATTAGGTTTTGACTTACTTCCAGGACTTGAAGAACAAAGCATTTTGCTAACTCTAGAATTATCCCATTATACATTGCATTTCTTTATAGTTTCTAGGTTTAACTTTGAGAGCTTAGTATCTTGATCTGTATTAGTCTATCCATCACCACAGTGCTTCAAACTATCTTTCATGTATTTAATTTCGGTGTTGCCTCTCTAGTAATGTCATATATATAAATATTCTCAAAGGACAGGTTTTTTACATAAAAAAAGAAAAGAAAAAAGAAGAGGATGCTTGCATAGACACAGTGGGTAGAAAGATCTGTGTTTACTGTTTTGCAAAGGGAAAAGATTGGTGAAGAGAAACGCCTGTGTAGTCACAGGTGGGCAGGAGAGCTGCATTTGTAAGTGGTACATTTGAGGAAGAAACACCTGCATAGATGGCAATCTGAGGGAGGAAGCTGCTCTTGGATAACTGAGATCAATCAATTATTTTATCTATCCAGATAAGTATATTCTCATTTTTAAATAATTCCCTGAGTTCTTGACTTTAGTTAGTGTAACTTGTAATTTTTTTTCTAGTCTGATCTGATTTATTTTTCAAATAGTTATGTTCTTCATAAATAACATCTTCCTTTATATTTTTGGATTCTCTATTATTTTTAAGAAAGAATTTCATGTTTGATTATCTTATAATTCCTAATACATGTTCTAAACTCCTTGGAGAATTAGTCTTTTGGTGACTTTCAGTTTACTTTACCTCACAGTGGCTTCTTTCTGTGTGTTAGTTTTCACTACATATTTATATTTGTGACAAAGCTAAGAGGGTTAGCTACTTTTTACTCCTGAAAGAGGCACTGAGAACTAGAAGCCTGTAACTGCATATCTGGAATTTGTACTTTCTCAAGCAGTTGAATATGTAATTCCCTTACCTGTGTGTGGGCCTCACTGTGTGTGGGACTTGTTGAAATGGATTATTTTATTTACCCAGTAGAATGATCAAGGCAATCATAATTTCTTCTTATCTGCCTTTGGAAACAGGTAACTTTCTTTGAAGGTTTAACACTTTGAAGGATTTATGCAGTGATTCTACCTAGCTCTCATCTTTATTTACTGAAGATATGTTCTCCTAAAGACCTTGAGGTAGTTTAGACTGACAAATGCCCTTAGGATTACTTGGTCTTGAGTTGTTGCTTATGATGTCAATTACTAGTTTTTTTCCTTAGGGGATAGACTACAAAATTTCTTTAACATTCTTGAGAATTCAGCTGGGCAAGTAACAGGGTTCAGGTGGTTTTAAATGAGAGTATTTTCATAAAATATAATCAACAAAGTTTCCAAATGCAGAATATTTTCTCTTTATTAAATGTTATTTCATTAAATTGCCATGTGTTCTTTTTCCTCTGTCTGAGTTTTGTTGGAACCATCCTTTAGCCATTGATCTTACAGATTGAACTTCCTATTCCACATATCTGTTTTGCTCACTGTCACTTTAAGTAACTGCATTTCACATAGAGCTCCCTAGAAATGCTATGCTGCCTGTCTCTAGGTTCTCAGAGAACAAGAAAAACCCCTATTAATATCTAAATACTTTTCTTCTCCTGGGCCTATTTTATTTTCTTTTTCTGGGGGCAGAAGGGGAGAACAATTGCTTAACCGCTGAATTAAGTTCAAAAGCTTTATTGTCTGTAACTATTTGAAGTTTCTTCTCTTTATTTTGATATGCATTTTTAGTATGTATTTTTTCCAATTTATGTATCCATTTAATCATTACCATAATTGAGAAATAAACATTTTCATCACCCCCTATACCATGTACCTCTTTCCGTGTATATTCCAATGCTCCTCACTTCTCTATAGTGCTGGGTGTTAGTGTGTTTTCTGGCCCATGCATTACATTTGTTATATTTAGAGTTATTTTTTCATCATGTATTCTCCCATGTTAATTTTCAGTTTGCAGGGGTGTTGTAATTAATACACTATTTTTTTTTTTTTGGTGAAAAAAGTATAAACTCCATAATTTCTACATTGATGTCTAAAAAGTCTTCCTCATAGTTTGATCAAAGGTTTTGATAGGAATAGAATATTTTAGCTGAAAATCTTTCATTCTATTTGCTGTTTTCTAGAACTCAGTGTTTTAGTTGATTAGTTGACTGAATTATAAAAAGGTATTAGCTGTGATAGATCTAAATTCTATTTCCTCTATTTTGTGTTTTTTGTATTTTAATACTTTGACTTTTTAAATTGTACACTGGGACAACTTTTCAACTTTATTTCACATCACTAAAATAATTTTGATCCATGATAATTCTCTTATCCAACCCTCATTCTGTACTCATATTTATTTAATCTTAATAATCAGGTTTGTAATTTAAAGTAGCCATTTCTGTTTATCAGAGCACTTGTTCATTTCTATGAAAATTTGAAAACAAGAGAGTTCAAATGTTTCTATGCTCAATACTAATTCTGATTCTGATGTTAGTTCTCCTGTTTGTTCATTTTGATTTTTCTCTTCATTGTGTAAAATTTTTTAACTAGTGGCTTCTTTTTTTTGGTGATGATGTTTACTTTCATGTATTATGAGTTTATAGATTTGTCTGTGATTGTTGTTCATGGGAGTTTCCTTGGCATATGTGACTGTTATTGGCACAGCAATGACTTCTGAGGCCAGTTGTATCTGGTAGACAGGAAGTTAAAAGAAGATAGACTCTACTTTAGAGATGCAGAAGGAAACAAATCTGGGGTAATGTTAGTGACCCTGTTTCCCATAGTGAAAGTCCAGCCTCCCCTCAACATTAAGGCCACTTGACAGAATTCCCACTCTGTAAAATTGAACCTGCAGGTTTTATCCTTTTGGGAAACATAGCAGACAGCAGGCCTGAAAGCAGGGGTTTGCAGCAATAATTTTGTTATCTTTTACTTAATTGCACAGTAAGAAAGCTCATACTCTATTCTAGTTCTTTAGTTTGAGTAATATTTTTTGGATAAAATTAATTTTTTAGAGATTCCCTCTTATATTTTATAGGTTTCAGATTTATCCATCTTTTAAGTTTTAAGTTCATCAAATTAAGTTTAGGAATCAACATTATTCCACTGGCATAATATCTTAGATATATAATCTACTTGTTTGTTTTGGAGGGTATTCTTAATATTTTTTAAATTATCATTTGTTGTTTTATTTCCATACCAGAGTAATTTTGTTATTGTCATGAGAGTTTTAAGAAAAAGGAGAGGGAAATATTTATGCTTATTGAGTCATTTAAAAAGAGAATCCAGATACCAGTTTTTTCATCCATTTTTAAATCCAGAAAACTCCCTTTCACCAGTTTGGGTAGACAATCTTTATTAAAGATTTCCAGCATGAAGCCTCAATCCTCAATTCAATCCAATTTCTTTATTTCTTTACTACTTACTCAACTGTTGTCATTTCCTTTTTATTTTTAATTGAGGTAACAATGTTTTACAACATTGTATATGACTGAGTGACACAGGTCATACCTCCTCAGATATATGTTAGCATACCACACCCACCACCAAGGAACCATGGTAGTTATTTTCTTGTATGTTGTTTTTTTGCTTAAAACTTTTTCTTCATTGATTCTATTTTTGAACTTATACTCATCTCCTTATCTTTTTCTGAACTCTATTTGATATTTTATAAACAGATCTTTAATTCATTATTTGCTCGGTGGTTTCTAATGTGATATTCTCTACCTACATTGATTTTGCACTTCCTGATAGTTTGATTTTTTATCAGAAAGAAGTATTGACTGATTGTTCAACTTTTCCCCGCACATTTATAGTGAATCCAAATATTGATACATATATGAAATGAAATATTTATTAAGTTTTTTCTTAGACTAACCTGCTTTAGAAGGTAACTTTAATCTTATACCTCAATTTCTTCACTATATATTTTATTTTTCTGTTCACTCTCATGAAAGAGGGAGATTCACTTTTATGTAACACTGGGAATCAAGATGCCCTTGATTAAAGACCATAAGGAGCTTTGTTGAGATTTCTAGACCTGGGTGAGTGAGAAAAACATGAGAAACGATTTCTCAACTCTTTTGTGCATGTGAGTAATCTGTTCCAAGACAAGAGCACAAGATGGTCTCATTTATGTGTAGGATATAGGGAAAACAAAGAGAAGGACAAGAAAGTTAAATAAAACAAACTGACCACAGAACTTAGACATACAGCAAAGGAGGGGGAGGGAGAAGGGGAAAGAATGAGCACAAGGAATCAGGATGATGGTTTATGGTTGACATGGTATATACAATGATGTAAAAAAAAAATACACATATATGCAATCAATCAAAATTATGAAAAAAAAAGTAGGACCTGATCCATTATTTCAGAGTCTACAAGAACAGTGGGTATGTCCTGCAGGTGTGTCTCTGGTTCTGCTAGGGCTGCATTGGAGCTGAGCCATTATGCCATGACCCAAAGTTGCCTCTAGGCCCTGCTTCTCACCACTTAGAATTGATAATGGGAATTAGTTGCAGGCTTGCCATTCACTCTTAATCACAAGCAGCTTTGAAGGAGATCATAAACCCTTCATTTTATCCATAACATTGATATTCTAGTTCATAGTCTTTGAATTTTTCTTTTGCCTTTGGTCACCATGTTTCCTAAATTTCAAGTGGTGATACATGTTTCCTCCAATTTTTATTTCATTATTCATTTCAGTGGAGTTATTAGAGAGTCAAGTTAGATATTTAGTTTTAAATTGCTCTTTTAACTGAAAACCCTACTGGTTTATGATTCTTCATTTTAGTTGTGCTATTTTTTTATTTTTAAGATGGATTTTCTAGTTTTCAGTTGTTCTGATGTCTTATAAATCTTTCTCTGTTCATCCACATCCCTGGAAATCTCATCTTTATTCCTTAACTCATTCTGTTGCATTTCCAGCTCTATCTTTCATTGGCTTACGGTATTCTTCTCTTGTTTCACTAAGAGCATGACTTCTGTCTTTGAAGATGCCAAACTGTTTTTGATATTTTATTGGCCATCCATTGTGGATAATTTCCATATCACTCATATGGCTTTCCTAGTCTTCTGAGCCTTTGGGCTGTGATCCTCCTGTTTCACTCTCTGGTATTTTATTGTGTTTCCCTTATGATATTTCACTTTTATATTCACTTTTAGGGGTACCATATAACTTAACTTCATAATGGAAAATTTTGAAAAAGAAAGAGCATACATAAATTTTAAAATAATGTCATTCAACCGTATTTATAAATTTTAATAAAAAAGCTTAATTTTATTATTTTGGATACCTAAAATAGTTTTGATACAAAAATTCTCAACATTAATGAATCAAATAAAGTGATGTATAACACTCATGAAAGTATAAAGATGATCAGAATCTGCAATGCTGACTAACATTTCAAAATACCTCATGTTATTTGCACATCTTAAAAACAAGGAAAAAAAGCATGTGATTACCAAGACACATGTAGAAAAGCATTTGGTAGAATTCTGCACCCTTTTATTTTTAAAAGATATAAAAAATCTATGAGTACCTCCAACATATCTATGGTCAATATCATATATTGATTTTAGTAAATAAAATAATTGAGACAGTTATTTATTTCCTTAATTCTATTCAACTCTGTTATAGAAGAACTAGTTAAAGAAATCGAGACAAAGTACTAAATTTAATAGCATATTCTGATACCTTTCTAGCAACTTTTGTCTTCTTGTTTTCATTCAGTGGAAGTGAATTTTGACAAAAAATTGTTTATGTTTCATCACCAACTTTTATAAGAGATGGGATTTTGATGACTTTTTAAATGAAATGTACTCTTGTATTGTCTTAGTTTACTTCTGCAAAAGATAAAAAACTAGCATCACAAGATAATAAAATAACTTTAGATTTACAATATATAATAAATAGAATAACAGTAGCAATAGCAGTCAGAGTATTTTTTAGCTCAATGACAGGACTGAGCTGCTTTTATTTTTCATATGTATTTTATTCAAGTCTAATATATAATTTACCACATTTCCTTCTAACTCTTCTGTCAGCCCAGCAATTTCATGTGTCTGAGAGACTATGGAAAGAGCCACAG
>PVHY01016064.1:0-34578 GCA_004024945.1 Uropsilus gracilis
AAAAAAAAAAAAAAAAAAAAACTTGCCATTCCTTGAGAGGGAGCACTTTCTATTACCAATAATTATTACTGTCATTTTGTGTTTCACTACTGGAACAAAGAAAGGGAGAAGAAAAGCAGAGGAAGAAGTAAAGTGCTTTTTCTCCTTGCACAACTGGGCAGGAAGTGAAAGGAAGAAAAGGATGACATAGGTAGAGAAATTTTCAAAGATAAAAATAAAGAAGCTAGAGAAGGAACAGAGAATTAACCGAAACCACCTCTGTTTAGGAAAGCAGCAGATAAACAAATTGAATCTTTCAGTTTTACAGACCAATACTTGACAGCTGTTGGCCTAGGACAGTTTCCTGTTGGACTTAGTGTTGCTCTACAATGCTAAGGGAGCTGGGATGGCAAATAATGAGTTAATCAGGCATGCAGGACATGTTCACCAGAAAAGTATTAATAACTCAAAATAGTTCTTATAAGAGTAAAACCCACTAGATTGACCCTTATTTCAGGTTTTGACATGTCTTATCAAACCTACCAATGAACATACTATTTAACTACAAAAGCTTATAAATCAACTCCCAAAGCTCTTTTGGTACTTGCTCCAGTTCCAAACACAGTACCTGTCTGAAGCGTAGGTGACTTTCTATTCCCAGCGGTACAGGTAATATTTCTACCTCCAAACCAGCATGTGCTTCCATGTGTTTTCATATTAGTGGAAAATACTTGGAATAAATATCTCCCTAAATGAAGCAGATACTTGCACTTCTAGGCATCAGCCTCAGAAAACAGCAATTTAAATTAAATGACCTAAAACCACTTGTAAAGACCTTAACAAACAAGATTATTTAGACATAAGCTGGATCACAGACTTGACACATGGGTTAAAAGCAATCTAGTGGTATTATATATAGAATATTAAACCTTACTGAAACAAAACTGACTAATCAAATAATTAAAGTTCCAATGCCTGTCCTATGAATTTAAAAAACTACTTTATGTATTTTTTTTTCTCAACGGACAACTTCAATATTTTGAGACCCCAGACACTGCAACTTATCAGTAGCTTATCAGTAAATTGTACACTTTCTGAATCAAAACCATCTACAATGCCACTGAAGTGTTTTTTTGGGTTTTTTTTTTTTGGGTTTTGTTTTCGTTTTTGGAGACTAGGTCTCGAGATGTTGCCCAGGGTAGTAACCAATTTAGGGCACTCGAGCAATCCCCAGCCTCAGCTTCCCAGGTAGCTGGGATTACAGGCAACCGCTACGGCGCCCAGCTGCTTTTTCAAAAACAGGTCTCACTGTTTCCCAGGTTTTCTCAAAGCCACGAACTCAAGTGATTCCAGGCCTCTTGCCTCCCAGCTTTTGGATCACAGGTGCATGCCACCACACCCAGCTCTGAAGTTTCTTTTTTTTTTTTCTTATTATGCAAGTCATTAATATAATTTGAATCTTTAATTCTATGCTATTATTAATAGCATCTAACAAATTATGAAGATCTTTCTATACCTGCACACAGAGGATATAACCACCACCAGTCTCATACACAATTCTTCAACTTTAAGTTTTTCACCATATATGAACCTAGATGTATATGGCTTTGGAGAAATTTTTTAAACATATATGTGATAAGATTATGTGCATATCATATTATTCTGTACCTTTTTCTTTTATTTAAGATATTGGAGATAGCTCTATGCCACTAAACACACATTTCCCTATTCTATTTAATGTCAACATCCTAGTCCATATGAAATTTATCAAATTTTACTATCTTCTCCCTTAGATTTTTCTAGTACTAAGTAATTACAAACAATGCCACAACTAAGCTTACACACATCAACTAGATTCTTATCATAAAACATAATCAATACTGTAATTATGAAAGCACACTGAGGTCGGGCATGGTAGTGCATGCCTGTAAGCGGCAGCCTAGGAAGCTGCCTCCAGGACCAGGGATCGCAGTTTGAGTCCTGCTGGGGCACGTAGTGAGACCTAGTTCCAAAAATAAATAATAAATAGCTTGGTGTGGTGGTGCGCACCTGTAATCCCAGCTACCTGGGAAGCTGAGGCTGGGGATTGCTTGAGTCTGTGGTATCCCGGGCAATGTGAGCCTGTGGTCCCACAGGCAAAAATAGCGAGACCTAGCCTCAATAAAAAAAAAGCACATTGACAAGTAATATTCCTTTAAAAAGGGAAATAAAATTGTAACACAAGGAAAGACATAAAAAGGAATTTCAATTATTTATGGTCTGTAAGTGTTCAATACCTTTTCCCTAACACTAAAACCTTGGTTCTAGTGTCTTCTACTTTGTTGTAACACATGTTGCCAATGGAATGAGCTCAGTAACACTTCTCTCCTGCATATTTAAATTCTAAAATTCAAAATCTCTCATTATAATCACTGCCTCACAGTCAACTTATCCAATAATTTTTCCTGAGAAAAAGTTTGTACTCCCTGCTCATAAACCTTCAAACATTTCATCTTTCCTATTTCTCAATGACAAATCACAACAGACCACACTTTTTATCATCTTGCTAAGTCAGCCCTTCTGGTTCTGTTGTGATCCTACTCACTCTTCTGTGCCTGAGTGACCGCACAAAAAAAAAAAAGCATAAAAGTCATGCTCTAGAACCTAATTAATATCAAAGTACTTTGAGGATCCTACACAATAAGTGATTGAATGTTTTATCCAATGATCAAAAAAAATCTTGTTCAACTTATAAATAATACTTCAGGTTTAAGTTTACCTGTTCCAGGTGATAAGTTTACCTGTTCCAGGTTCAAAATTCTGCAACTCTCTCAAGGGACCACTGGTTCCATAATGCTCCCTTCTCCACTGGTAAAGTTGATCCTCTTAAACAAAAACTCAGGTCCTTCTGCCTTCATATATGCTTTCTAATAATTATCTATAGGCAAATCCAATTAACTGCTCTTTATAGTATTAAATATGAATCACCTTTCCTCCTGAAGACTGTACAAGCCAGTATACTTTTCTGGAATTATTCTTCTGCCTATATCCACTGTTCTTTGGTCTCTTTTTCCTGGAAGCTCTATTTCAATTTTTGAACCCACTGGTATTAGGTCAATTTATTTCCCACTTCATTCACTCTTGGGGAACATATTCTCTACCAGCTGGCACTATTCCTAAATATAAGAGTCAATTGTGCCCTATTACCTGGAATATTCCTGACCTAATGAGTCTCTGACTTTCCAGTCATTCCATTTATAGTTTATAACAGCAATAAACAAGTACTGTATTATCACCCACATATGTTGTGTGTTTATTGTTCCTTCCAATCAGACAGCAATTCTGAAGGCAGGATCCTTGTTTCAATTTTCTCTCCAAAAGGCAAGAGCACACAGTATAAAGCCATCATTTCCAATATCTTCTAACACCTTCTAGGTACCTGAAATGTACTATCAAAAATTCACAAACTAGAGAAGAATACTATTTTGCAAGATGCTAAATAAAAGAAAAAAGTTCCCTAATTAAAGGTTTAAGAAATACCACACTATACAAAGTTAACAGGTTTATTTGCAGAACTTCTTGCAACCGGTAATAATGCTAATTGTTAATCTCCAAAACCAGATATCCCCAAACTTTGTTATAAACTCTTTCCGACCTTCTACAGTCCATTACCAGCACCTATTAATTCTTTCCCTAGAGAACACAACTGAGGATATAAACATCTACGTTATATTCATACGATTTCTAAGGATGTTAGTAGCATGGGTTTTATGATTTACCCTAGCAACCAGGTACAATATCTCTCAATTACCCCCCAAAGCCATTAGAAATATAACTACAAAAAACTTTTTAAGGATTCATTTAATAATAGTTTTAAATTACAAGATCCCTTTCTGCTTTTAAATTATAAGTGCCTTTCCTGCTTTTAAAAGTTCCATTCATATGTATCATGATCAGAAGGGTATATACTACATTTATTAAAAAGAAAAAAAAAGTCAAATCTGTTAAAAGTTATGGGTAGCTTAAGGAACTTGACATTCTCACCAAAAACAAAGGCAATACAAATAAAGAAGAAAGTACATTCTAAAGAACCAAGAATAGAAGGAAGACGAAATAAATTTAGAAAACAGATGCACTACTCTAATCTGGAAGATTCATGCTTATCAATACATTAAGGGTTCTAAAAAAAAAATTTTAAGTCAGTTCAACATTGTTTAATCTGTTGCCTCCCAAATTTACTTGACCACAGAATCCTTTCATGTAACCTTTGCTGACAGATTGATACAGCTTGGTAAACATAACAGTTCAGTCAGCATGTATGACTGAAAAAAGCTTATCACAAAATTATCAGTCCTCACTCTTTTACTTCAATATTTTACACAATGCAAACAAAATAATCTCTTAGAAAAACCTAGACAGCAGGTAAAGAAAAAGTAAACCTCTAAATTTCCTCATATGGTCTAATTTCTCTAAGTAGATACCTTATTTCAATGACACGGTATGGGAAGAAAATAAACTCAATAACCTTCCAAATTCGAATTCTAAACCCTATCCTGGAACCATCCAAAACGCTGGTCTGGATTAAAAGTAAGACCTTAGGAATGTCTCAATATCAGTTGTTGTTTTTTTAATTTATTCTTTATAACCTGTCTATTTCCTCAGCAGCAAAACTCCCGGATGGTGATGTTGCCTAGGTGAAAACTGCTACATTAGTCTCCACTCTAAAAGCCTCATCCTACTGTGAACCTTTTCTAAACCGGATCTTTAGTGGTACTTGGTGGACTCCCTTTCCCGGCCCTCCCCCCCAACAAAATGAAGAAATGATCCACAGAGAAAGTCAAGTACTTGAATAGGAAGGCATCTCATCATTCAGTAACAGTTAGTTACCAAAGAAGCACACTAGATTTTAATCAGTTTGCATATCAGTTTGCTTCACAGTTCCAAACTAAATTGTCTTGCAAAAGGACTCTAACTAGACACAGCAGAAGTACAACTGAAGCTAAAGTCAATTCCACTCTAAAATCTCAGCAAACTATTTAAAGGAGTGTCTGTTTGCGTGCTTTTTAATCTAAGTTCAAACCTGCTCATTTTCAGAAGCTTGAAATTAACAGAGTCAAATACAGGAAAAATCCACACTAATGAGTACAACCCACCTCTTCTCAATATTTGCAAATGGCTCCAAGAAGTTTCCCAGAGAGCTTCAACTCCACTACAAATAAACTTCCCTGGAATTTTTTTCTTCTTCCATGGGTAAAGTCGTTGTAAGTTCCAACAAGTAGGAAAAATGCAATTCTTTCTATTGACAACCAGTCAAGCTAATACCAACTTTATAGCCTATCCTATTAACAGTTTTGGGTAACATTAAAATGATCAAGTTTCTAACAATGGAATAAAGGTCCTAACTTTGGTTTAACTGTTCTAAGTAAAACTTGGGTGGAATACAGAGCAATATTCTTCAGAGCTAAATAGTCTGTGACGTGCAAGTGACAAATGATGTACTAAGCTAGACGATAGCCTCTTCACCACCGGATCAGATTTGAACCCATTCACCAGGTTACTGATTAGTTATGGTGTCTGCCTGAGACTGGGGACGACAAGAAGCGAGAACATGTGTCAAGCGACTGCTGTAGCTCTATACCTAGGGTTTTCTACTGGGCCTGCCTGGAAGAAAGCAACTAAAAATAGGCGTTTTTAAAAGGCATGTCCCGAAGGGCACGTAGTAAGTCCAAGGGACCTCATGGGATGTGCCACAGGTTGCCTCACTCACCTGGTGGACGCTTGGGAAGGCACCCCCTCTCTCCACACCTCAGTTTCCCCAGTCTTCAGTCTTTTCCAGCACGGGCATTTCTCTTTCCTTCTAGATTAGCTTCTTTGAGCAAAGCCTCCTCCCCCACTTCGGGTCCCCAAGGTCCCTCGGGTCCCGCCCTCCTCTCAGGTGCCCTCCTAGGTCTACAGCCTCTTCAGGCTCCCAGAGGCCGGCCCCAGGCCCCAACACCCGCAGCCTCCGCCGGACGCCCCCCACCCAGCACCCAGAATTCGCCGGCTCCGAGTTCCAGCACCGCCTCCGGCCTCCCCGTCGCCGGCACCTCAGCCCCGCGCCGCCCGGCAACACGCCCCCTACCCTCGGCCCCTTACCGCACATGATGTAGGCGGAACCGTGCGCAGGACGAGCGGCGAGGGGCCGGCGAGGTCGGGAACGCGCACACACTACGCTGCGGAGCAAGTGGCGGGCTTGGGAGCCGGAGACGAGCCGACACGATTCCCTGAGGGATGCGACCGCTGAGGTAACGACAACCTCGTCTGCCTCCCGGGCTCGCCAGCAACTGCCGCCGAGCCCCGCCCCTCTGCGCACACCACGCCGCCGCCGCCGCAGTCCGCAGTTCTCATTGGGCAGCGTCCGCGCCGCTCACGCGCTGGTCCCGCCCCCCCGCGCCGCCCCGCCCCGCCGCGCCCCCGAGCCCACGCAGGCGCTGGCCTGCTGGCGGCGCAGACGTGGCAGCGGCTCGTGGCCGTATCCGCTTGAGGTTCCTGGAGCCGCCCTGGCTGTGGACGAGCTCCGGGAAGAACTGCGCCGGGGGGCAGAAAGAAACTCGGCGGCTATTTGAGAGTGACGTAAAGAGGAGAGGAGAATGGGGCTGTTAGGAAAGCAAATAGGGTATCGTTGTGGTACGAACCCGGTGCCGCCAAACACCCCAGCCTCAGGCACCCGAAGAAGCGAGGGGCAGGGGAGAAAACAAGCTGAAGATCGGAAAGGGGAATTCAGGAAGACAAAGAAACAAGTCTGGGTGGAAAGGGAACCTGGGCTGACGAAATACTGCTGCTAAGAATTGAGTGCGGTGAGGAGGAAGAAGAAATCACAAAATTCTTGACTGCAATGCACGCTTTCAGTCTTTGGACTGAAAGGCGATTCAGATTCCCAGGTCTCCAGAAGCCCTGTGCATCCATCTCACCATCATCCATTGCTCCCCAGCCCCCAGTGTGTTGCGAGGGGGAGAAGGGAAGCATGTAACGCTCTTAGGACTGACAAGACCTCTTATGGTGCACCCAAGAAGATTGCAGGAATTGCCCAGATTTGACAGCCTTTTGTCATCTGACTCATCAACGACTGATTCTGCGAATTAATGTACCATTCCTGCCAAGAGAGACTTAATCAGAGATCATGTTTCTAAGAATTTATTGAGATTTGCTTTAGGAAGGTTTAGATGGTATCTGAATGTAGATGGTTACGTAACTCTATTAATGACTCTACTGGAATCAAAAATTTACATCGCATTTAGAATGACATGAATTTCATCGTTGTCCTGTTTCTACCCCCACCTACCAACCCTTTACAACGCCGACCGTAAATAAGTAGTTTCCCAAACGAACCAATATTCTCAACCATTTGTACATATTAGTTCCTTTTCCTGGAACCCCCATCCCATCTCTGCTTAAATACTACTTCCTCAGGTAAACCCTTTTTGTTTTCCCACACACAGACTTAAGGACATGTATTAACTTCTCATTTTTGAGCTACTCTAAAGCAATCTGCTTCAATATTCAAGGTGTTGGTTTTGTTTTTTCATTTCCCTTCTAGGATAGGTTTCTTAGGGTAGAATAAGTTTTGTATATCCAATACCTGATATAAATCTTGCCACAAAGGGAAGGTTCAAAGAATTTTTTTTTGAATGATTGAAAAAAGCCACGTGTTCTTATAGCAGAATTGGCTAGTTATATGGTCAAGTGACCAAATGACTTATTTTTCTTAGAGAGGGCGAAACATACTTTTTATCACTGGCCTCAAATAAAGTTCAGAAAATGTCAAAGTTAGCTACCAAAGCACTTCTCATTGAAAGTCCTGTAATATTCAGATCCTTGGGTCTCTAAATCACTCACAGCAAAGTTAAAAAACACAATGAACTATTTGTTAATACACATCTCTTAATTCAAGAAGTAGAAGTCGCTTAGATGCAGAACCCCCACCTAAGAGGGCCTTAAGACCTCAGTGATCTGCCAAGGAGTCGACTACATATGATTCCAGTACTTGAATACCACCTTTGTGCATTGCCGGCAAACCTGTCCAGCAAACCTGGCCATAAAGAAAACGCCAGTAATGCAACCAAAGTTCTCATGCTCAAATTCTAACAATCTAATGAACTCTTTACTTTTTGGTTTATTCCTCCACTAGAGAGATTACTAACTTTTCTTCTCCATTCTACAGCTATTTTGAAAAATGCTTATGAAGTACGTAAGAGGAAGAAACTTGGAAAGTCAATATTTTCCCAGCCCAGCCTTGAATAACCTCACTAACCCACTGCAACAAAGAACCCTTTGTCACCATGTACAGGACAACTTTGTTGTCTAACCCCCATCCACACAGAGCTTTGCCTCAGCTAGGACTGGAAAGTTTAAGCTGGAGAAGTAAATGATGTGTGAAGGAAAGGCGATTTCTGGGTCTATTCAAACATCTGAGGAGATGGGAAGGATTTTCTCCTATGATCAAAAGTTCTATACCAGACTAAAGGGGGGAAAAGCAATGATGATAAGGGGGTGTCATTCATCATCTCTATCGGTAAACCAAATTTCCTGTTCACAAGATTAGTCCTGTCAAATCCAATGGCTCTCAGCTTCCCCTTTGCCACTGTTTGTTATTCCCTTATCAGAATCCCAGTAATAAAAAGCAATATAAGTATTAAAATTAAATACTCTTGCAGTAATACATAGTAAAGATTAATAAACAGGATAGTGACTATATTTAATAACCCTATAGTGTATATTTGAAAATTGCTAAGGGTAGATCTAAAAAAGTTATGATGGCAGCGGGGAGGGCAAAAAAATAGTTATCACAAGAAAAAAAATGTTTAGCTATATGTGGTCATTACATTAACTAGACTTATTTTTAGTAATCATTTTGCAATATAAAATCAAATCATTGTTAAATACTGGAAACTAATATGCCATGCATCAATTATCTCTCAACTTCTGAAAAGACCTGTGCATAAGAATCAGGTACAGAGGCACATTATGTCCCACTTTTTAGGGGTTTTGGAGAAATGTACCCTCAAAGGGCAGAGAAGATGGTTAACAAACACCAAAGGAGAAAGGAACAGGTTGTCGTTGAGGCCTATGAGAAAGAAGAACTGAACCAAGAACAAATAGTACCAGTCAGGACCTCAGACTCATAAGCAAGTCATTTAATTCCCCCACCGCTCCACTTTATCCCATATACCTTCACACTAGAGTGATCTTTCAGTAACACAAATCTGATTGTTTCCCACTGCTTCTAATTCAGTGGGTAACCATCACCTGCAGTATTAAGTCAACTGCTGTGCGCACGCGCACACACACTCAGGATCTCCTTAACAATTTTATCAGCATAATCTTCTACCACTCTATTCAAATACCTGTGGTCTGGTTACACTAAATTACTGCCACTCCCCTAAAAAAGGAATAACATCTCAAATTTTTGCATCTGTATTAGTCCCATACTTTGAATCATTAGAAATGGAACAATTAGTTGGGCACCGTGGCGCGTGCCTGTGAGCTTCAGCCTATGAAGTGGCTGGGGCTAGGGATCGTGGTTCGAGTCCCGCTCAGGGCAACATAGTGAGACCTAGTCCCAAAAAATAGCTGGGCATGGTGGTGCACGCCTATAATCCCAGTTACCTGGGAGGCTGAGGCTGGGGATTGCTTGAGTCTGTGGTACCCCGGGCAACATGAGCCTGCGGTTCCATGGGCAAAAATAGCAAGACCTATTCTCAAAAAAATAAATAAAAATAAAAATGGAACAATTTATTAAACTTGGGACTTAACAACAGACTCAACTCATCACTCACAAAATAGGTAAGGATCACAAAGTCCCTTGCTAAAACTCCACCCTCATATATCTAGTGCAGAAGAACCTAGGAGAACACTTAGGAAAACACTGTCATTATTATCAGTTAATGCCGTAGAGTGGAACTATTTATAGGATTACTCTTCATTTGGTATCAGGTATGAAAAGATCACTGAAGAAATTCAAATTTTGGTGAGGATAAGGGGTAATTCTGAAATCAGAAGGCAGACAGACTTGGACAGATTACCTTGGGTGAAGAGACAGGGCAAGAAAGGAATGAATAACAACGTATGGGGTTCTTTGGAAACGTGAGATATGGAAAAAAATAGTTTGGCAAACTTTATCCATTACGATGATTAATTTCATTTCAACTTGGCTAGTTACATTGTCCAGATATTTGGTTAAACCTTATTCTGGGTGTTTCTCTGAAGGAGCTTTTGGATAAGATTAATATTTCATGACCTTCAAGTAAAGCAGATTGCTATCCATAACTTGGGTAAGCCTCATTCAATCTTTTGAAGGTTTGTTTAGAACAAGTCTACCCTAAGCAAGAAGGAATTCTCCAGCACAACTGAACTTGAACAATGACAATGATTATTCTTTGCATCTATGAATATTTATTTGGGACTACATAGACAGTTAATTAAAATAATCAAAAATAAAAACTACCACATAATTAAACCATACCTTCTAAATGAATCTTTGTGGTTCAATTAACATGTTCATTTTCAGATCGACATTTGGTATCATCAAAAAATATATAGTAAAAGTTATCTACCAAGTAATCCATGACTTACCAGGTGTTTTGTTACATGGCAAGCTTCATGTGACAGAATACCTGGTAACAGTGGCCATGTACAAGGAAATCTTTTATCTCACATGAGACTCAGGAAATGGGTGGTTCTCAGACTGGTTCAAAGGTCAATAATGTCATCAAAGATCCAGGTCCTTGTATTCCTATTATTCTGTGGACTGGCTTTTCATGATTGCAAACTGTCCATACCTTGGACATTAGTCTCTATACTACAATGTACAAAGCAGGAAGGAAAGGAATATAGGAAAAGAACCTTCCTTCTACTGGTTTTGTCATTCATTCCAGAATTTGTCAACAAACTTTCTCTCACAGTTCGCTAAGCAGAGTTGGGTAACATGTTCACATCTACACTAATCACTGGTAAAGAGAATGGGAATTAAAGTGACTGGTTTAGATAACCATACAAGCCAATATTAATTCCATAAAAACTATTTTTTAAAAAAATGACTGTTTTAGAGCAGTTGTAATTGTGTCCGTGAGATTGAGATGGGACCTACTTCACTATGGAATAACTGAGTAGGATTCTCTTTACAAGCAGGGACAGGTACTCTTCACACTGGATAAGCAAACAAAAGCTTCTGCAGTAGGGTTCATACTGCCTACTTCGGCACTATTTCTACCAAGGTTTTTTCACTTCATAGCCATTCTTAGCTGCTTCAATTTCCCAAATATATTTCATAACTTTCAACTCTGATTACACTGCTGTGTAAGTCTAGAATGTTCTCACCTTTTCTTTTCATGGTTGTTCCCGTTAGTGGGAAAAAAAAAATCTCTCCAATATGATGGTCTCTCAGTTCCATGACTGAAACAATCAAACCCACCACCTTCGTCAGTCACTTAATTCATGGTTGTACTCAACACTTGTCACTAACTGCATCTCCTTCACAATCTCAATTTACTATAGCTTCAAGTTAAGGGTAGGTTAATGTGTCTAGTTCATAAAGCAATTCCAAAAGGCTAGCCTGTATTCCTCTATAACAGCATAGGGAATGGGCTTTCCAACACTACTGTCTAGTTCTGTGAACTAAAGAACAAAAATCTATATCCCACTTTCACTTCACAAGTTCTTCCGTGTTTCTTCCCCCTATTTTTTTTTTTTTTTTGGACACTAGGGCTCACTATTTTTGCCCGTGAAACCGCAGGCTCTTGTTGCCCAGGGTACCACAGACTCAAGTAATCCCCAACCTCAGCTTCCCAGGTAGCTGGGATTATAGGCGCGCACCACCACGCCCAGTTATTTTTTTGGAACTAGGTCTCACTACAGGTCCCAGGCAGGACTCGAACCGCGATCCCTAGCCCCAGGCGCTTCATGGGCTGAAGATTACGGCACGAGCCACCGTGCCCGGCAACTTCCCCCTATTTTAATCTCCATAATTTGGGGGGATGAGAACTCCAGAAATGTATTAAACCACAGCTATTTTCCAATCTTTCCTTTCCTGATAGCATCTGTGAAGCAATGTTTCTGAATCACTACAAAAGAAGTGAGATAGAAGTAAAAGCTTCTGTGTTGACTATCTCAAAAAGCAGTACCCCTTTATGAAAAGACACTTCCAAACTTCTAGTATGGCACAGATCATAAATCTCTAAACTAAAAGTCAAAGGAAGATGGACCAGTGTTTCCCATTGTTTTTATAGAAAGATTCTGCTTCATAAGGTTAAACCTGAACATGATAATAAAGTAGTTTCACTTCACTCAGCCTAATGTCTTACCATCAATGGAAATTTTCTCTACATTCTAGAACTTGATTCTTTCCTGGTTTTCAGCATTTTGGCCTTTTCTTTTGATCTGTTAATGAGAAGTTACATGCTTCTCCACTGGGAGTTATTAGTCAGATACTATTTTTAAACGAGAATTAGCTTTGCTTTAAACAAGGCAAAATTGAGTAAAAATAGTTTCAAACATCTCACAAAAACTTAAGCCACTTTAGACTACTTTAAAACACACTGACCCTATTTACTTCTGTATAAAAAAGTAAATAAATTAGGGGAAGATATTTTAAACTGATTCACAGATCTTGCAAAGAAGGAACACGATAAATGAAAAGCAAAAATATAAATAACTCTGGATAAAATCCACGTGTACAGATGATGATTCAGGGAGTTATAAAAAACTCATGTAAAGTAATACAAATATGATATATATGTATGCATGTATCTCATTTTCTGAGGAAAGGAGATATTTTATTAACCCTCGGTCCCTTAACATTTGTTACATATTATCAACAAGTCCAAGTGCTAGGCCAGAAGAAAACTAAAATATTTCAAGGTACATTTGCTTCTTTTTCATCTGATTCATCATCCATAACCTAAAACAAAACAAAAAGATAATTTAAGAATTAAGGAAAGGTCCAGAAATTACTGTTTTCTTTATCTTACTATTACTTGTTTATACTCTACTATTTAACAATACATGTCAGTTCAATAAAAATCTATCAATAGTTACCAAAACATAGGTTTACATGATAACCTGGTACCCTAATTTAAAAGAAAAGTGTTACTCGCAAATTAATCAAAGCAAAGTTCTTTTACTTGTCTGGTGTTCCAACACCAGAGTCTCAGCTAGACAGAGAATGATTAACTGGTATTTCTTAGTACATTTTACTTCTTTGTCTTCTTCCAAAGCATCTTAGTTACCTAAATATATTCTGGGGATCTACACCTGTTATTACACACACACACACACACACACACACACATATATATATATATATCAGAAAAATTAATTCCTAAAAAAGGAAATGAAATACAGTAGTAACCAATCATTTGGTCTTATTGAGACAAAAATTCATTTTACACATTAGAAAAATTTAAAGACTTTCACTGCTAATAAATTAAGAAAAACACCAATGAATATTTGAAGAAAAAATTAAAAAATTAATATCGCTTTATGAGTTAACATATTATTAAGATAATAAACACCAACTCTTTGGAGAAGTAGTTAAATTAACCTAAGAAATTTTTTTTCTCTTCACTATATCTGCTACAAATAAATGTGAATTCCTGCTGACAATCTGCCAGTTCATCAGCTCACTCCAAACAATTAAATTTAAAATGGTTCTTTATCAAGCCACCAAAGCATAACGAAAATAATTTTTTAAAGGTCTGTAGGAATAATGGAAAGTTTAAAAAAAAAAACTACATGATTCTAGATTTGATCTGAGACAATGGAAAACAGTTTTCACAATTTCTCTGTAAGATTGAGAAAAAATGGCTACTTACTTCGAAAGAACTGATATTTTATATCTAATCGTAGCAACACTAAAAATAGAATTTTGCCAATCAACTCCATTTTAGGCAGAATAGTCTCAAATTTGGAATATTTCCAAATACTTATGTAATACAATCTATGTATAGGGTATAACACAGAGGGCAAAGAGTTGCAAAGGAGTACAAAGATATGGTTGCAAATCTTTCAAGGAACATAAAGTTGAAACAGACACACAGTTGATCAATTAAGTGTCTCAGATTCCAAGTGGAGAACTGGTAAAAACTGAAAAGAGTAACATGCAACATAAAACCAAAAGGATAGGTTTTAGGCTTTATTTTTATTTATTTTTTTCAAAAGGATAAATTTTAATACTACCCAGAGACACATAAATGATTCTCAAAGGACCTTAAAGGAAATGTCATCTGCTAAAAGGCACAGAATTATCCAGAGGTTTTTTTTCCTAACTCCTAATTTTCATATACTCTTTCTCTCTTAGATAACTTCTCTCCATTAAGGCGAGGCCTGTTGGTTGGGAATCACTGCAGTAAGGACTAATATTCTGCTGACAAGGTGCTGTGCTATATTTGCTAAGTAGGTTGAAACAGAAAAAATGTTGATGTCAAGCTAAAGAAAAACCACTGTAATTCTACTCAACATTCTGCTCTACTGTACAACAAAGTATGATTTCTTGAGCTTCTTGCCTGCCCATGTAAGAAGTAGATAAATATGATGTGGAGCTCCTCCACAAAACACTTAAATCTCATCTATAAAACTGCATATTTTGAGTGCCCTTTTTATATTTTCTCTATAGCCAGAACAGTATATACCTTCTGAGTCTTAATTTCCATATGGATAACGTGGAAAGAACTTAATATACTACATTATTAGAAGAATAAATGAGGCAATATTTGCAAAAATATTTTTACACAGTAGAAATTCATGTCAAGAAAATGTCAGGTCATGAATATCTTCTCTTTTCAAATATTTATCTTAATACTAAATTGAAACTATCATATAATATTGGCATACCTGTTCTACACCTTCCACTTCTGGAATATAAAACTGTAGCATGTTCTGAATTCCATTTTTCAGCGTAATGATGGAACTGGGGCAGCTGGTACAAGAGCCTTGGAGTTTCAGCTGTACAATGCCGTCTTCAAAGCCTTTGTAGATGACATCTCCTCCATCTTCCTGCACAGTCGGCCTGTGATCAAGAATATGTGTGATATATTCAAAAGGAAAAAAGTTTTCATCAAAATTTTTTAGTGTTTATTACATTTTATTACATATATATTACAAGCCAATTTATTAAACACTTTATTCCATGGATTGTGCATTTTATGAACATTAGCTTATTACTTATATATAAAAAAATTTATATAATCTATTTATATAAAAAATTTATATCTTGGAACTTGAGATTTAATATTGCTAAAATTCAAAGTTAGAGCAACTGTGAATAGTAGTCTCATTTACATCTTTAAATTTACTTTCAGATAAATTGTTAAAGTTCATTCACATATTTGCTCTACTTATTACATTTTAATCTTTCTTATAAATAATCTTTAAAATTAAGATTTCAATTTCTCAATCACAGTAATTCATTTACTACTTTTGGGTAAACAGAGGCAATAGACACATATTGCTTTTGTTTTTTCAGGCGAACTTTGAGGTAAAATTAACACTTTACCTCATAAATAAAGAAAAATGCATTAATCATGCATGACCAATTCAGTGAATTTTCACAGACATTTTTTCCATACCAAGAAAACAGAAGCCAAAAGTCCCCATTGTATGTCCTTCTAATTACTCTCTCAACCAATGATAACCACTATTCTAATTTTACCATTCATTAGTATTATCTACTTTTTAACTTTATAATTTGTAAATTGAAATTCCATTTAGAGTATTTGCTCTTTTGTGTCTTACTGTGAGCTTATTTGAGCTTCTTTCACATATCATGTGGTAAAGTTTATTCAATCTCATACTCCAGGTGTTCAATGAAGTAAACATGCCAGAATGTATCCATTCTATTGTTGATGGACATTTTTTTTTAACATGTATAGTGCACCTATAAAAATCCTTGCAACTGTCTTTTGTAAGACAGTTTTTATTACCAAGAACATAACTGAGTGTGGAATTGCTAGATAAAGAAAATGTCTATGTTCAGGTTTGGTAGTACTGCCAAATAGTTTTCCAATAATATAAACTTACATTCCCACCAACAGTATATAAAGGTTTCCCTTGTTCTAAAATTGATACTTTTAACCTTAACAGTTTTAACTGCTTTAAAGGACTTTCAGTGATTTCACTGTGGTTTTATTTGAATATTCATTATAACTAAAGCGGTTAAGTACTTTTTCATGTTGTGTTTGGTTTTTTTTTTTTTTTTTTTGATACTAGGTCTAGCTATGTTGCCCAGGGTAGTCCCAATCCTGCAAACTCAAGCGATCCCCAGCCTCAGCCTCCCGGGTAGCTGGGATTACAGGTGCCCACCACTGTACTCAGCTGCTTTTTCAAGACCAGGTCTCACTATGTTGCCCAGGGTAGTCTCAAACCCATGAATTCAAACGATTCCTGGCCTCTTGCCTCCCAGCGCTTGGATTATAGGCATGCGCCACCATGCCTGGCTACTTTTTCATGCTTATTGGCCATTTTTCACTGTCTCTTGTGAAGTATTTTCACTAGTCTCAATTTGTCTTTTTCTTAACAATCTGTAGAAGTTTTTAAATAATTCTGTCATGTATATTACAAATACCTTCTATTCTCTGCTTCTCCACTATATTTTTTTTTTTTGCCCCCCTGTATTTTCACTTTTTTTAGATATTAGGTCTCACTATGCTGCCCAGGGTAATCCCGAACCCACGGACTCAAGTGATCCCTATCCTCAGCCTCCCAGGTAGCTGGGATTACAGGAACACACCACCACACCCAGTTATTTTTTAGAGACTAGGTCTCGCTATGTTACCAGGGATAGTCTGGAACCTGCAGACTCAAGCGACCCCTGGCCTCAGCCTCCCAGTGCTGGGATTATAGGCATGTGCCACCATGCCCAGCTTCCTACTGTATTTCATCTTCTTTGAAACTTGTCAAGAAAAATTCGCCTACCCAAAGATCATACAGACATCTATTTTAAATTTTCCATGTAATTTTTTTGCTGACTTGTGACTCTCTCTGAAGAGCATGGCTTAGTTTTAAAATATCTAATTATCTTTTAGTAACTGATATCTAGCTTAACCCTACTGTAATCAGGAAACAATATTTTCAGTGATTTAAGTTGCTGAATGACTCAGATATTTAGGAAATTTCCCATGTATACTTGAAAAAAAATTTTGTTCTTATTGAGTGCAAGTCTATGTAAATTTAGTCAAATTTATTAATCATGTATATAAAAAGCTTCTTTTTTAACAAAGATTTTAAGTGCTTGCTCTTATTAGTGAAAAGAAGTGCTTTTTCCTGATATAATTATAGATTATCTACTTGTAGTTTTGTCAAACACTCATCATGTAATTTGAAGTTGTTATTAGGTACATACAAGTTTAAAACTAGAATATATTCCTGGTAGAAATTGCCCTTTATTATTATGAAAGATTTCTCTTCATCACTAGTAATATCTTTAGCTATAAATGTAAATTTTGTCTATCTCTATAATTATATCAGCCTTCTCTTCTTTGCATGCTATGTAATTCTCCATCTCTTAACTTTCACCAACTCTATATTGTTATATTTAAGAGGCACCTCTATATTTTTTGAGAATGTTGAATGAAATAACATTGGTTTAGGTCATATTTTGGGAGTTTACGACCCAGCCTTCAGGTATTGCTGCCATGGTACACCCACCAAGGTGCATATCTCTTATAAGCAATATGATTGGTGTTGCTTAGCACCAAGTGACATTCTTCTATGTGCTGCCAAAAAAGCACAAATAATCTCTTATTAATCAACATGTGTACTTTAAAATATAACTAAAATAGAATTATCGGTTTGTATTACCACCTTACGATTTGTTTATTATTTTGCATCTTTTAGATTAATCAACTTTTTAAAAAAAATTATCCCATTTTCCCCCCCTCTATCAGTTTGTTGGTTATACAGTTTTTTAATAATCATTAAGTGTTTGCCATACAGGATACCTACTTGGTTACTCAATTTTTTTTTTTTTTACCAAGGGTTGTCTCAAATCCTCAGACTCAAGTGATCCCCAGCCTCAGCCTCCCAGGTAACTTGGATTACAAGCGTGCACCACCATGCCTGGCTTTGGTTTTTCAAATTCTACTATAAATCAATTCCAATTTTTTGGGAATTTTACCAATTCCCAAATAATCCAAGATTGTAGAACACTTCATTTTACAGTTACCACTTCTATATTTTAGACATGCATTTTAACTCTAGATATATAAAATCCTACAAGGCACTACAAGATCTTATTTTGCTATGTCTGCTTCTCATGCTTTTTTCTCTATTTTCCATTCTCTTTTTTGTGCCTCAATTTGCATATTTTCTGCTGATCTATGTTATATTCCAATACCCCAATCTCTTCAAGGGTGTCTGTTCAATGTGATGTTCAACTAGTATTATATTTTTAGTTGAGAATTAATATTTCTTTTTTCACAGATCCCAGTTCTCTAATACAATTCATCTTGCTTTGTTTCCTTTAATGTTTAATCACAGTTATTTTAAAGATGATGTTTGATAATTCTAACATCTACATTATCTTTTCTCTTGGTCCAGTTTGTAAATATGCCTAGATATTTTTGACTGAACAACAGACAATGTGTATGAAAAACAGAAGTGACTCAGGTTTATATCATAGCAAAAATTATCCTATCATCTTGCAGTAGCTCAACCTACTGTAGAATTTTAAGCTTACTGTACACTGAGTCACAGTTAAGGCTTAATCAACTTCCAATTTATCCCCATTTCAAAGGTTTGGTCTTCTAAGGAAACAACTGAGTGTCTGCATGTTTCCTGAGGATCTGCCCTCCTTAACAGATAGTAAGATCCTTTTTTTTTTTTTTTTTTTTTTTTTTTTTTTTTTTTTTTTTATCACCAGCACCATTAAACTAGTAAAACTCCATTCAGGTTTCCAACTGCACTTTGTTTGACTTCATATAGTCGGCCCCACTATACAGCTAAAAACAGGTTAAGTGCCCCTGAGTATTAGGCTTGCTTGATCCTAGCTTCTTTTTTCTCTAGGATCTTGATGTTTTAGTTAATATTTGGTTGGTAACGCAGAATTTAAGTTTTGTCTTCTCTCTAAACATGAAGAATGTTGAGACTCTAGCCTCACATGAAGAATCAGTAAAAACCTCAATGAAAGTCCCTTCTTTACAAGATCTTTTTTCTGTTTTTTGAGGTTAGATCTCGCTATGTTGTCTGATCTCACAGACTCAAGTGATTCCCAGTTTCAGCTTCCCAGGTAGCTGGGATTACAGGCACCTGCCACTGTGCCCAGCTTTTTCAAGACCAGGTCGAACCTGAGAACTCAAGCGATCCCTGACCTCTTGCCTCCCAGACGTTGGATCACAAGCGCGCACCACCACACCCAATTTCTTTACAGGATCATATTGCTCTGGCAAATTCCTATCACATTCTTTCAAACAAGAAAACTTTTTTATTGCATTTTATCTAACTTTTCTGAGAGTTCTCCACAGGTTCCTTGGTCTGCTGTAAGCAAAACGGAAGTCTGCATTCTCTATCTGAAACTGATGCTTCATAGATAATCTCCTGATAATTGGATAGCCTACCTTCCCTCCTAATTTTCCAAATGTTGCCATTTTTCCCTAAGAAATCTGGTGTTGTAACAACCTAAATGGTAACTATGAAAGATAAATTTCTTCATCAACCAAGTTCAGAGAACACAGAATCTTTAAATTCACCAGATACAGATAACTTTTGCAGTTTATATTAACATATTTATTTTGGAACTCTACTATAATTTCACAGACAACCAAAAGTTCATTGCTATAGTGAAATTCCCTCTGCAATAGATTTGATTTCAGTAGATGAGCACATACCGTATTCTGGTATCTAATAATTCCTTAATCATTGCCACAACTTCATCATCCTCTTCAGACCCTAGAAACAATTACACATAAAAAATATCAACAGTAGAAATATTATATCTATGCAAGTGCAAATATCAAACAAGATGGTTCCAATTTAATGCTTTATTAAAGAAAAGAACATGTAATCTGGTAAATGTTAATGATTCTGGGAAAATAGATAATCCATTTCATTCTCTAGAGAAAATTTAAGGAGAAGTGATCAACATGTTTACGGAAATAACCTTGACATTAGGGCTTGAATTTTTAGTAAACTCATAAACTTCAATCTTTTTCAAGCAGAAAAAAGAATATGCCTGCACTCTGATGGAACTTTGAGAACCAAAGTTACAATTTCAACTCTCAACATAGTGGTTTTCAAAATGACAATCATACAAAAGATACTAAATTTGAGAAAATATATTGGTGAACACTGTATTATTTTCTATACACTTGAAAAATTTCGTAATTGAAATTTTTAGTTTTACATAATTCAATTTATACACATGTTCATGTTTGTCAAAGGCTAGCAGCTAAGACCGGACAGGACTCATGCTGTGTGATATGCAAAAAACTTCATCTCACTATCTTATCTGGCTTCAAAACACTGAGGACAGAACTAACATGACAGACACCCAGAGAGCAAAGAGCAGCTTCTCCATTTGCCCAGTGTTTACCTTAAGAAACATTCTTTAGAAGTTACCAACAAAGTATGGGTAAATCCCCTGCCAGCCATTATCTCACAGGAACCAATGTTTTACCCAAATTTTATTTCCTTAGCTATTAGTCTTCCCTAGTTAATTAGTCATAAAACATTCTCTTGGCTACCATTTCTTTCCCTTGCCTAAACCCTTAAAAAGGCCTAGTAATTTACCTTAAAGTTGCTACCAACCATGCTTCTGATAGCCCACAGTCTTTACTGTGTAAATCTCTCTCGTTCGTCCTTTCTCGCCTGGCTCTTTACACATATTATACCAAGTTTTCAAAAAAAAAAAAAAAAAAGATGGGTAAAATGAGTATATATGAAATTTGGTTCCCTCCGGAATTGGCACTGAAGCTAATTCCAATGCAGTTCATTTTACTGTTTCATTTTACTGCAGTTTGCAGATATTGTTTTGCCTTGTTTTTACAATTGAAGATTTCCACTGATCTGTGGGACCCCTTTTCTAACAGCATATACTCCATGTCTCCATCACATTTAATCAAAGTATGTATATTGCTTTTTAGACATAATGCTACTGCACACTTAAAAGACTGTTACAGTGTATTTTTTTGTTTGTTTGTTTGTTTTTTTGAGAGTGAGTCTCGCTATTTTTGCCCGATCCATGGAATCGCAGGCTCACCTTACCCGGGGTACCATGGACTGAAGCAATCCCCAGCCTCAGCTTTCCAGGTAGTTTGGATTGGGATTACAGGCATACGCCACCACATTTAGCTACTTTTTGGGACTAGGTCTTGCTGTGTTGCCCCAAGCAGGACTTGAACCGGGATCCCTAGCCCCAGCTGCTTCATAAGCTGAAGCTTTCAGGCATGAGCCACCATGCCTAGCTTAAGACTGTTATATAGTGTATACATTTTATATGCAATGGAAACCAATATTTCATGATTCATTTCATTGTGATATTCATTTTATTACAGAGATCTGTAAACACACCCAGATTTTTTTCAAAGAATACCTATATAGTAAGTGACAGAAATCTGCATTCTCATGACTTCTGAAATTAAGACAAAAACAAAGAAAAGTCTAAAAATAAATGATAACTTATTACCAACATAATACCTGCTTCCGCTGAAGATATTTCCTCTGTAACTAAAGGTAAGCCAGATGCAAAAAAGTCCATGATTGTTGCATAAATATCTGGTTTCAGTAAATTCCAGTCTAACTCTTCACTTTCCTGTATTTGAAGGGAAACACTACATTTTCACAAATACAAACATAAAACAGTACTTTATACATTTAAAGAATTTTTTTTTACCATATGTAGCCTACATTATGCAACAGCACCCATTCTGAACAATATATGCCAGTTCCAATTCTTAAAGAGTTGGCTTACAATCTTTTTTTTTTTTTTTTTTTTTTTTTAAGAGTAGGACTCACTATTTTTGCCCCTAGAACCGCTCACGTTGCCTGGGGTAGCACCAACTCAAGCAATCCCCAGCCTCAGCCTCCCAGGTAGCTGGGATTATAGACACGAGCCACCATACCCAGCTATTTTTTTGGAACTAGGTCTCGCTATATTGCCCTGAGCAGGACTCAAACTGCGATCCCTGGTCCCGGCAGTGGCTTCCTAGGTTGCTGCTTACAGACATGTGCCACCATGCCTGGCCTTATGATCATTTTTGAAAGATAACTCTTAGAAGGTATTTATTAAGTTTGCCTATGTACCTTGCCCTGACTAAGGGATACCACGATGATTAAAAGATATTTGTTTCATGAGGTGAAGAGAGGGATCCTCTGTGTCTAAATAGGACAAAAAAGAGACTTCTCATTCTTTTAAAGGAAACAAAATGAACCATTTGATCAAATACAAAGGATATCCCACAACTACTCAAAAAATTCAACCTAAATGTTGCATAAGACTATTGAAGAAATCTAAAAATACAAATGTAAAATGAAATATATAGCACACCTTGTCTATGACCACCGTACAACAAAGTTCTTAGGAAAGAATGCTTACTCCACCTTTATATTTAGTCAGAGAGATGATTCCATTTATAAAAGTAGGACTACTAGTACCTAAAGAGTACTAACATTTACAAAGAGAAAGGCAAGATATTTTGTTCTCATGTTTTAAAGGAGTGTTGAGGAGGAAAGCTATTAAATGAAGTTTTTTAGACTCTGATGGACTGTTAGCTATGGTTTATGTTTCAACACTATTAAAACTGAGTCAACAAACATAAAAGGAGATTTCATCATGGATAAAGAAGTGATTTCGAGAAAATACACAGATGGTAAGATATAAGAGTAAGACTAGTAAGACACTTTCATATTTAGAAATGGAAACTAGTTCTGAGTAACACTTTAAGAAGTTATTTGGAAGACAGTTCAAAGATAGCTGGAAGATAGGTCATCAGCAAAGAGTGGACTCTGAACAGACAAGTATTGGCAATAAAAGGAAGAAAAGTATTCTGAGATTCTCTGAAAGAAAAGGCAGTAAATGACCTGCAAATATACTTTCAGCTGAAAACAGAATATAAACAATGCATTAAGAAACCTCTGAAATCAATTATTAGTCAGAAAGCAAAACAGGTGATTGCTAGTATGAGGGATATAAGATAGCTTATGGTGAAGAAGGTAACTGAAAGAAACCAAGTCAAATCTACTTTTCTACTATTAAATATCATTATGTACTCCACATTGGAAAATTATTTATTGGTTATGCTTTTCAACTTTTTTTTTTTTTTTTTAGACTAGGTCTTGTTATTTTTGTCTGTGGAACCGCAGGCTCTCGTTGCCCGGGGTACCACAGACTCAAGCAATCCCCAGCCTCAGCCTCCCAGGTGGCTGGGATGACAGGCGCGCACCACCACGCCCAGCTATTTTTTTGGAACTAGGTCTCGCTACAGGCCCCAGGCGGGACTTGAACCGCGATCCCTAGCCCCTGCCGCTTCATAGGCTGAAGCTTACAAGCACGAGCCACCGTGCCCGGCTCATTGGTTATGCTTTTCAACTTAAGAGAAAAAAATAGTGGAGTTTGGAGAAATATCAGAAAGGATAATTAAATTATGATGGGAAAGGGATATAAAAAGATAATTTACTAAAATCAAATTAAAAAAAAAGGAAAATCTTATGATATAACCATATGCTTTCACCTAAAAGAAATATAGCATAACTTTATACTATATATAAAAAACCAAATCAAAATTTGTTAAAATGAATAATTTCCCATTTATAATGAAGACAAGAATACTTAGTTGCATGAATTCAGACAATATACATGTAAACCACTAGTGCCATATCAGACCACACTGGAAATATGAAGCAATTTTAGCTTACTCAAATAAGAAAGAAACTGAATAATAACAAAGACAGGCCAGAAGTCTATAAACTGTTAAAGACTGGGCATCAGCCGGGCATGGTGGCACATGCCTGTAAAGGGTAGCCTAGGAAGCTGAGACCAGGACCGGGGATCATGGTTTTGAGTCCTGCTGGGGGCATGCAGGGAGACCTAGTCCCAAAAAAATAGCTGGGCGTGGTGGTGCGTGCCTATAATCCCAGCTACCTGGGAAGCTGAGGTTGTGGATTGCTTGAGTCTGTGGTACCCCAGGAAATGTGAGCCTCTGGTTCCAGGGGCAAAAATAGCGAGACTTAGTCTCAAAAAAAAAAAAAAAAAAAGACTGGGGATCAGTTAATACAGACTTGCTTGATACAATCCTACACTTAGGGAAGTCACTGACAACCTAAAAAGTCAGTGTAAGAAACATTATACCATGGTTCTCTTCTATAAAAATGTTATGGTTGGTGGTGGATGTGGTGTTTCATCATGCATCTGAGAAAATACCACTACGCCTCTGTATGTTACCTCAGTAAAAAGGAAATAATCAAATAGAATTTTTAAAAATTCTGTGAGTGTAAACTATATGACAGACATTCTTCTAGGTGACACAAGAAGATGAAGATCTTTAACTCAGTGGAGCTTACATTCTAGTCCAAAAAAGACAAGTGATAAAAATGAACAAAAATATGATTGAGTGAAACGTGCAATGAAGAAAATAGCAGACTTTGAATACCTTAATATGTATAGCCAAGAAAGGGCTTCCTGAGATCTTAGAACAAATAACATTTTAAATAACAATGAAAATATTTAAGAACTGGGATGTTTGTAAGAAAACCATAGCCACTGGCATCATCACTAAGGAAGAAAATCACAATTCCACTCCATACATAGTGACAGGAGGATACTGAACAAAATGTAACTGATGGCTAACTCACTGACATATATACGTTCATGGTGCATCAAGTACTTGAGTAATCTAGGATGGGGAGTTAAAAAAAAGAAATTGAATAACCCTTCAAATTGCTTATGATTAATTTAATGAATAACTTCGATGTAAAATTACACAACTAAGTGCAATGCATACATATCTATTAAGAGAGTCAAAAGAACACAGTTCAAATTTAAACAGTTCATTTTTAATTTACCTAGTACTTAAAAATTAATCAGTCCAACATATATAGCATATACACATACAGATTCGTAATGTGGCACATCTGAAACCCATAAGCTATGTTATTAATAAAAATTAAAAGGAAAAAAAACAGCTTTTTCTAGCAGTTACTACTTCTGTTGAAATGGGCATCATATTTCACTGAAATGCTATTGTAGGATGATAGAAAAGTATCAGACACTATAAAGAGATGTATATTCAATCATAATGGTGATCATATGTATATACATACATATACTTTTATTTTCTCTAAGTGTAATGGTCCTTTTTAGAATTTTCTTTTTTAATGTATTCACATATACTGTTATTGAAAAATCTCATTAAGTTTACTTCTCACATAAACTATATGCAAATAAGAAAGAAAAAGCACTGATTTGTTTCTCTTTTTATTCTGTCAACTTAAGAATGTGCTAAAATAATAGTCTGGAAATTTAAATTCTAGTCTTGCCAAGGCTGAGTCCTGACCCTACTAAGTTAGCCTCATAATCTGAGATACTGCTATACTGAAACTCATGCTTTTCCTCTTTTGAAAAATAAAGGATCTCTGGTGATGGTTTATGGGTGATACGTTGGTGGGAGACTGTGATGATTTAAGAAAAAAATATTTAATCTATTAAAAAAAAGAAACATGGAGGATCTGAAATAGTCAACTTCAACTTTAAAATTCTATCAAATAACTTGAAAAGCATGAAAAAGAAACTTAATTTGAGATTTTTAATAACGGTATATGAAATACATTAAGAATGGAAATTCTTAATTAGACTTAATTAGACTTGAAAAAACTGTAAGTACTACAAGTCTTATTTTAATAAATTCTATGCTTACCTTTGTGACAGTGATGAAATCTGGTCCAAAGAAGACACTTTTAACTCCTTCAATCCTAAACAACTGCCTGTGAATAAAAATGTGATCATAAATGTTTTAGTATAAAAAAGTCTAACACCCACAGAAGTAGAGAAAAAAACAAAAGAACCTCCACATGCCCATCACCAATTTCACCAATCCTGGTTCATACTCTTACTCTACAACTGAGCAATCCCACTGCTAGGTATTCACTCAAGAGAAATGAAAACAGGCAGCACACAGACTCGCACTTGAACATTTACAGGAGTTTTATTTATAATAGCCAAAAAAGTCTGGGAATGCCCATCAACTGGTGAACTACCAACTGACTGTACTGTCTCATATAATGTAGTATCACTCAGCAATAGGAGAAGAACTGCTGATATAAAAGACAAAAAGATAACTCTCAAAGGTCTTATGCAAAATGAAAGCAGCTACCTGTAATCCCAGCTACCTGGGAGGTTGAAGTTAAGGATCACTTAAGTCTGAGGGTTCGAGACCTACTCTCTAAGGAAAAAAAATGAAAGCAGCAGAGCATAAAAGACCATACAGTTCAACTCATGTGAAACTCAGGAAAGACAAAACTGTTGTGGCAGAAAGACCAACAGTAAGCAGTCTGACACACATGCTACACATGCTAGCCAACCTGACTGCTGTAATCATTTCACAATATCAAAGTATATTAAATCATCCCAGTGTATACCATAACCTCAGGCAAGAATTTATTTCAATTATATCTCAACAAAGCTGGAAAATTTTGTTTAAAGTCATACTCATAAAGCAAAGGAAGCCAAAATCTGCTGTGGCATTTTCTTTCTCCCTCCTTCCTCATTCCCTTTAAACCTAAACTAGAGCTATGTGCCCACTTGCCTAGCAGCTTTTAGTCCATGGCCCTCAGTGACACTGACGTGCAAGAGCACATTAAGCACATGACGGTTTTTATTGAACAAGAAGCCAGAGAAAAAGCAGAAGAGATGCATAAGCAGATCAGTTCAACAAGAAGGTCATCTGTCACTAACTCAAAGACTGAAGAGTGGCATATGAGAAGAAAAAAAGCAGATGGAGCAGACTGAGTTGATATACGAAGCAAGATTCAAACTCCTCAGAGCAAGAGATGGCCTTATGACAGATGTGCTAAACTACATTAAAGAGACGGAGTAAGGTGGTAAAAGAAACAACCAAAACCAAGTGCTGCTAGATGAAATGGTTCTCCAGGGCTTGTATCTTCTGTAGAAGTCCCAAATTATTGTTTGCTGTGGGTCAGGACTTCCCTTTGGTAAAGGCTACAGTGCAAAAAATGAGTCCTCTATACAGTATGACCACCAGGAAAGATGTTTATGACCAAACTGATCAGAAGGCCCACCTGCCTGAAGAAAGAGTTGATGAAATTGAATGTAAAATTAATAGAACTTTCACTTGTTTTGTAGCATGAAGGTGAGGGGGTCAGATGGTAGTTGTATGAAAATCACTAAATGTCTTTCTCTGGTTCCAATTGCCTAATCTAGAGGAAAACATATAAGGTGTTCTCTGCAATGAAGTTTCTGCTCTTTGGACTTAAAATGTATTTGTGGCATGCACTCCACTCCTCCCAGCAGTTGTACTTTCACTATTGCCAGTTTGGACTATAAGAGTTCTTTATCTGGAAATGTGACATAAAAATGAAACCACAAATATGCTGATTAAAATAAAAGTTTTAGCCAGGTGTGGTGGCACGCACCTGTAATCCCAGCTACCTGGGAGGCTGAGGCTAGGGATCACTTGAGTTCACAGGTTCGGGATTACCCTGGGCAAGATAGTGAGACCCAGTCTCTTAAAAAAAAGAAATTTTTTTAAGTTTTTTTTTTTTTTTTAAGTCATTACCATATTGAAAAAGAAAAGAGTTGCCAGGTCACGGAGGTGAAGTGAAAGGACAGAATGCAAAGAGAAACAAAGACTTTTTGCAGTGAGAAAAATGCCTACATTTTCATTTTAGTGGTAGTTACATGTTGTATGTATCAAAACTCACTGAACTGCACTTTTAAAACTGACAGATTTGTATGTAAATTATACCACAGTAAAGTGAATTTTTAAAACTGTGTGAGAAATAGTTTAAATTTGAATAGTCTCTACACAGGATTTTAAATGCACCTTCCTTTCCCAAAGAAGGTTACAGTTTTCTTCTTTGTCTACCATTGCAGGGATGCTCCAGGAATCATTGTTTTGAAATTATTTAGACATTTGTCTAAATGAATGTCATTCAAGGACTTTATACAACCACTCATTGTTGAACTTACAGGTAGTCACAATATCCTTGGCTGCATCTTATGATCCAATAAACCCAAACCTGCCTTTAAGTAGGTCCTCTGACTGACAATACAACTGTTAACAAAACCTTTTTCTCCAAATGAGAGGACCAAGCAGAGGAAACCATACTGATATATGGGCTGTGCCACTGTTTTAGGCAAGAATTCACAGGTTCTGTCCCTAACAGAAAAAAAAGGTTAAAACAGGAGTTTCAAATGTTATTGCATACTTTGTCATTCAGGATACTTTGCTTGGGACAATTTCAACTTGTCAATATTCAAAATAAAATGAAACCCGGAATTAAACACAGTATCCTGAACACAGCTGACCTGTTTAAAGTACAAAGATTCTTATGTCTTCAGCTGGATGCTATGACTCTTAAAACTTACCATTGCATCATATGGAACATGTATAATTGGAAGACCAGATTCCTGTGTCATATAAATGTGTTATTCTTTAAAGACATTTAATTATAAGACTTTGTTCCTGCTAGACTTTTACCTTAGTTGCTTTAGTCTATATTCCCGGCTAATGAAAGCTTTTAATTTAATTCTGAAATTTTTTTTAATTTTGCCATGTGACATACAAGCAATTCTTCCCATCTGAAAAAAATAATTGTGTATTTATTAATGTAGCTGTTAAAAGAGTATACAAGGATATGTATGAAGGGATACAGAGCCCTTCTACTTGTCACTACACACTGACTTACACTCTGCTTATGCTTCTATATTTAGTTCATAAGGATAATGAGAAATAAGTCAAATGACTCACAGAAGTAAAATGCACTAGTTTATTTATTCATTCAATCAGTTTCTCACACAATAAATAACTGAACAGCCATTTAGTGCTAGACACTGTATTAAACAGTGAGGATATAAAGATGAGAAGACAGGTTGGTCTCTGTCTTCATGGAATTTAAACTCTAACTTATGGCAAAACATTCTCAGGTAAGACCAAAAAAAACACAAGATTAGTTTTACCTCACTAAAGATAATAAATTCTGTGAATCCAGGAAATAGATTACTTTCAATTTTGAAAAGGACTTTTGTCAAATCTGACAGAGATAATCTTCAACTGGTAATGGAACTAAGTAGGGTTTATTAATTTTTGCATTTATTAGCACAAAAATATGAAGTCATTTTAGACAGAAACATTTCACTACTCATGTAAAGTGAAAATGCTTCTCACCTACCCTTCCCAAAACCACTGTTAGCAGTTAGGTGTGTATTTTTTTTTCAGTGAATTTTTGTTGTTTTGTGTTTATTGTTTTTATAAAACATACATGATAATCATATTGTACCCACTGTTCTGCAATTTGTTTTCCTCACAACTTAGAGACCTTTCTTTGAAAATATGGCTTTTCCTTCATCCTTTTTACTATTTGTAGACTCTGGATGAACAAAGTTTACCTGCTCTTCCCATTGATGAATATCTGAATTGTTTCCAACGTGTTCCCATTACCAATAAGGTTACCATGACATCCTTACACACACCTTGTCATTATCTGAGGATGTTTTCTAGGGCAGCAGCATTATTCAAACTCATGGGTAAGCTGTGAATCAATCATGTGGTGATCAGACTTTAATAAACTAAAACAAAATAACTGAACTGACTCTAACATTTCTTACTATAAGTAATTTCTAATAGTTTTAAATAAGGGAATTCAGATCAAGATATATAATTAAAAAAGTAAAAGCTAATGATAGAATCCTGAAAGTAGTGAGAAGAAAAACAGCTTGTACATACACAAAAGAAACCCCTTGAGGCTACTAGCAAATTGCACAACAGAAACATCTGCCAGCCCAGGAGAGAACAGCAAGACTAAGTCCTGAAAAGCAAAAACTTCTGGCTGAGAATTCTACATCTGGCAAAACGCTCATTCATAAACTGGACACCTTAGGAGTTTCCTGGATATGGAAATAATGAATTGTTCGGTTTTTTTTGTTTGTTTTTTTTTTTTTGAGACTAGGTCTCGCTATTTTTGCCCGTGGAACCGCAGGCTCACGTTGCCCGGGGTACCATGGACTAAAGCAATTCCCAGCTTCAGCTTCCCAGATAGCTGGGATTACAGGCGCGCGCCACCACGCCCAGCTAATTTTTTTGGAACTAGGTCTTGCTACGGGTCCCAGGCGGGACTCGAACCGCGATACCTAGCCCCTGCCGCTTCGTAGGCTGTAGCTTACAAGCACGAGCCATCGTGCCCGGCAGGAAATACTGAGTATTAAAGGAGTTCAGTACTAAGCTGAAAAAAAAGAAAGAAACTAATGACAAATGAAAATACAAAAAAAAAAAAAAAATCACTGGAAAGGTAAATATTTGCACAGTGAAAAGCTGTGACTGATCACTTAAAAAGCAAGCATTATATTAAAGATAAAAGCGGTAAAATTAACTAAATCTACCATAATTATTCAAGGATTATATGTAACTTATATAACAAAGATACAAAATGAAGTATCAAAAATATAAAATATGGATGGGGGGCAAAAATATAAAGTTTTAGAAAATACTCAAATGTAAGTAGCTATCAATTCAAAACAGAATGTTATACATATGATATTAAATTTGAACCTCACAGTAACCATAAAGCAAAAACTTAGAGTAAATACACAAAAGAAAATCAAAGCAGGATCTAAACATATCACTGAAAAAATTCACCAAACCTCAAAAGAAGACCTGTGAAGAATCATAAAAACAAAATGGCAATAAATACATACCTATCAATAATACCTTAAATACAAACTGACTGAATTATCTAATCAAAAGACAGAGTGACTGAATGGAGAAACTAAAGTGTCTGTCTGTAGGTAGATGGATAAAGAAGATATGGTATATGTACAGAATGGAATACCAGTCAGTTAAGAAAAAGAGAGGAACTCTTTTCATCTTCAGCAACATGGACTCTGAGGAGATTATACTAAATGAAATAAGTCAGAAAGAGAAAGACAATGTACTTTCACTCACTCATATGTGGAAAATAAAGAAATAAAGCAAATGAACAAACAAAAACAAACTTAGATTTTTGACAACAGAATAGTGGTTCCTAGAAGGGAAGGAAGCAAAGGTGAAATGGGAAAATGGTATGAAGAAGGACAGAAACTAGTTTTGGTGGTGAATCATAAAGTAGTTAACACAGAAGTCAAAGTACAAAAATATACACCTGAAATTTATACAGTCATAAACCAGTGTTACCTCATATAGAAACCAACTTTCTCCAGCTATCTATTTGCAATAATTTAATCATTTGTGTTTTATCATCTGACACACATTTAACATGCTTTTAGTGAATTTTAAAACTGTTTACACTGGTTAGCTTTTTAAATTATGCTATCTCTAAGAACTTATTATTTATAATTTTAAATATAAAATATTTACATAAAAACATAAATAATATAAACATAATAACATATAAACATAATAAACATGATATACATATTTAATATACATAAAACATATAAACATAATATTTTATAAATAATTTACTTATGTTTACATATTTATATATAAACATATTATGTAATAATCTATATTATATTATATATAAATATATTTATGTTTATTGCTTATAAATATATTTATATTTATTATTAGCTATATTTTTAAAAGTACTCCATTTTCAAATATCTAGAAGTTTAGCTATTCTTAGTAAAATGAGTAGGTTTTTCATTCTTTTTAAAAACAGAGTTTTATAGGTTAGAATGGAAATTTACCATGATTATCACATTGGTACATTTGAGTAAAAATATAAATTCTTAGTCATACTTCACATCTCTCAAATACATCACTTTAGGAGAAAGGTTTCCTAATACAAATTCTCATTCTCCTTTATTGAAAACAAAACATTTCCTATACTGAAAAAAATGCAGCATACATAAAAATGCAATTTCTAAAAAAAGAAAAAATGGAATTTCTAAATAAGGTTGGTTTAACTACAAAACTGATTGCTTCTCAGTGAAAGCAAAGCAAAAGTAAAGTGAAAAACAGTAACATACCTAGCCAGAGGGGAGCGAAATGCTGTAGCTGGTGTGGGGAAATCCATGGTCCTTGTCTCAAGAACTGGTTTTCCTGGAATAAACTTTAAGCTGTTGGGATTTGGAGTATCCTGTGTTTGAATAAACATGTATCTCACTAAAGGAGAAAATAGGAGAATGTTACACTATAGAAAAAAAATAGTTACTAATAAGTCTATGAACTATAAAAAACTCATTTTCAGAGAACAAAAAAAAAATTTATAAAAAAAGGAAATAAGGTATTATAGTCCACGTTAACAAAATAACAATTTCTAAAGACAAGGAAAAAATGTATTATTTGTTTGAAATTGTGTCATGCCAATGTTTTTAAGGATTTTAGAACATGGCATAATAGTTTCTAAAAGAGAAAACAAATTATCAATATATTACAACTGCACTGAATTTTGTATTGATACTGATTATTCAGATAGTTTTATTACTCAGTAAATTCTAGCAAGAACTTAGACTGAAGGTGCAAGATGTAATTACTCAGTAGTTTAATATGTATTCTAATTTAGTGACTTGGTTGTAATGGCTTTCCAATCATAAATCATCGTAACTATGAAATTAAGATAGCTATATACATTTCTTCATTCCACCTCTCAAAGACAATAAATTTAGCACTATACAATAGCAGCTAATAAATACCAGGGTTGAGTACTTTAAATGTATTTAAGTCTTTTTTTTTTTTTTTTTTTTTTTGAGACTGGGTCTCACTATTTTTGCCCGTGGAACTGCACAGGTACCATGGACTCAAGCAATCCCCGGCCTCAGCTTCCCAGGTAGCTGGGATTCCAGGTGCGTGCCACCATACCCAGGTATTTTTTTGGGACTAGGTCTCGCTATGTGCCCCTGGCGGGACTCGAATGGCAATCCCTAGCCCCAGCAGTGGCTTCCTAGGCTGCCACCAAAGGCATGGGCCACCATGCCTGGCCTTGTATTTAACTCTTTAACTCCAGGAAGAGGTCCCAATTTACAAATGGCTTAGGAAATTATTAAACAAGTCCTGATTTTTTTATCATGAAAATTAACTACTTGACAAAAAAATTCTCATCTCATAGCAATATACTTAAATAGGCTGATGATAGTACATAATAGTGACTAAAATTTACCAAGTACAGCAGATCCTAAAATAACAATCTTTTGTTATGTTGACAGGTCAAAGATGTGTACAACAGTTCGCTGGCTTGTCAGTGTCCCAGTGTGAGTGTGGGTATGGATGTGAATGCATCTTGAGTTGAAGAGTTGTCTTGTCCAAGGCTTGTTCACATCTTTAAACCTGAGTTACAGCTCCAGAAACCCTTAGCCCTGAACTGGAGTAAGCAGGTTGAGAAATCAATGACTACAAATTTCTGTTTAACATTAAGCATTTAGAAGTTTGGTGATGTTTCTTTGATCAGCTAATGCCACAGGAACTTCACTCTTACTCATATCTGTTAGGCTATAGTAAAATTCTTTTCATTAACATTTCTCTGAAAGTTGCAGTCTCCAAGTTGCAATCTCTGACAATGTTAAGTGAAGACTTAATGTAATTATGTGCTTGGCATAATGATGAACACTTCATATGAATTACAGAGCTTAATTCTTACATCCTCCCAAAAAGACACTGTTTTTAACACCATCTTATAAACAGGGAAACTAAAGCTCTAAGTCACTCAACAAGTTAGAGAGCTCATTTTTCCTGAGCTGACTTGTTTAACCACAGTCAGTGCATAGTGCCACTCCCTAGATAAGTTCCAAGCATAAAGGAAAAAAACATTTAAGATCGGTCATCCTATCTTGACCACATAATCTTCTTGCCACATATACCAGGAAAGACAATATCAAAAAACAAGAGTTTTACTTTAGAAAAAGATTAAATTTGACTAAACATATGGATGGTATGGAAGTGCTTCTCTTAGCCATTACAGAGAAACATCTAATTTGATAGCTGAGAATTGTTTTTACACCTTGCCATATAGTTCTAGCTAACTGATGTAGAGTCATTTTCTTGGTGAAGCAGGAATCTAAACTTAACTCCCAATACATTTTACTTAAATCACAGTCCTATAAAGATATAAGCTATTAACTTTGTGACCAGGCATATCCTAAAAAAAATTAAAAAAATAGATAAAAATTAAAATTAAATAGCCTCATTATTTAAGTACTTGATTTAAAATACACTTCCAAAAAACTTCCTCTGAAAATCTGTTACAAGGGAACAATTTTTCTGATGAAACATCTGGAAATTTTTCAGATGAAAGAGCTACTACTCCATCCCTCTGAAAGTATCATTAAGGATTACAACAGGAGAAACTGGTCTAAAATAATCTTTCCTATTAATTTTGATACCATTTGGTAATAGGCATACACTTCTCCCAAAATAAAAGTTAATGTATCAAACAAACAAAAAAAAATGAAAACACACACACACACACACACACACACACAAAAAAAAA
>PVHY01016065.1:0-34595 GCA_004024945.1 Uropsilus gracilis
AAATAAAATAAAACAACAACAACAAAAAGCTACACACACACTTACCACATATCGGAAGAGAACAACAAGCCAACTAACCAACAACTAAACATCAACTTAACCAAACAACAATTTGCAGAAAAATGGGAGGAGTGACTGAAGGGGGGATACAGAGGGGGGATTTGGAGGGAGGAGGAGGGATCAATTAATTCACAATTGTGACAAATCAATAAAATGAATAAAAAATAAATAAATAAATAAATTTTAAAAAAAAGAAATAATTACCGAAAGTCTTCTAAGCTCATATTCCAAGCATAATCTAAATAAAATATACAATGATTTAAAAAAGGTTATTATACCTGAATAAAAAAAAAGGCTTCATAAATTTACAAAAGATTGCTAGAGACGTGGTAATAATAATTTATTCTTATTTTACTAGGTAAGTACAGTAAGCATCAACAAGTATTTTATTATTAGGAGTGCTAATAAAATAAAAATAAATATTCATATAATTATTACTAAGCATAGAAAAAAGGGTTAGAAAAAATGAAACATTACCCTGGAAGAATTTTTAAAACAAATTACCTAAATGAGTTATATGAGTGTGGTTAGACATAAAATTAAAAAAAAAGGGGCTAGAGAAATTTCAGGTTATAGTTTAAGTGACCAAAATGACCAAATTTTATTCTGCTGCAAATTAAATATCAGTATTTCAAAACATAAAGTATCTTAAATGAAAAAGGAAAACAATGACTGGTGACCTTACTGAGATAAATAATTAAAAGAAAAAATAACTGAGCTTGTAATAATATGTTGCACATTTGCTCCTATTTTTTAAATGGATCATTACTAATATTTAAAAGCAATGATATAAAATATGCTTCCTTTTAAAGATAAGTATCTTTCTTTAATATATCCTAAATGACAAAAAGGTGTCTTTAATCTCATGCATGTAAACAACATATGCAAAGCATTGGCAAGTTTCTAAAATACATTTCTTTACTTCTAACAGAGAGAAAAGATCCATTATTTGTTGCCAGGATTTCCTGGCTCAAATCCAAGGCAAGATAACCTTGTTCTTGAATAAAACAATAGGATATTGCTTCCTCTCAGGCCTTTCAGCCAACTAACACAGTGGAAAACTTCCCCCAGAAATAAGTTTATTTCATCTCAGGAAATATATCTGTATAATTGACAAAATAAAGATTAGATAAAGGAAATATAGTTTTAACCCAAAACAGAGTATGTATAGCAACACCTATAGTCTTAGTGCTATATTTTCTACACTGCTAAGAAAAGCACAGCAATCAAATTATATGAAATGACAACATCATGTTTACAGCAAGGTCAAATTGTCATGGTAAGAAAATAGCAATTTTTTAAAAATAAAGTTTTCTTATATCTGTTCTAGTTGAAGAAAGGAAGTTGTGGGGGTTGGGGGATACTGTGAAGGAGGGAAAGGAATGTGACACTCTTTTTCTGGATTTTGGATCTTCACTAATTTATCAGCTACCCTAACATCTTTCTCCCCATCATCTTTACTGACCTACGCTCCCTAACATAATCATTCTAAAAGTGATCATCTCATTGCTTTTGTTTTTTTCATTACTTTCTAATTCTTCATAACCTTCTACACCTTTTTCTTTGGGAGTCTCACATCTTATTATTCCATCTTACAAAAGACTCCTTATAATGTAACTATCAACGGTTGATAAACAGTTTGGAATTCCAACTCCTTCATACATGGCATGAGGAAGGAAGAGAATTCACTCAAGATAGGATCTCTCATCTAAAGGTAAAGTCCAAACCAGTTTAAAAGCACCAATTAGAAGAATTAATAAAAATAAGCATGACACATTAATTACATATTACACATAGGTGCCACTGGATATTATTCAGGGAAAACAAAAAGGAACATGAAGGGACAGTGAAAATGAAAGTCAAACAAGGAGTATTGCAAGTAAAAAGAGAATATGAATGTGTGTCTGTCTGTAACTGAAGCATACTGCTATATATATTTCTTTTTTTTTTTTTTTTTTTTTGAGACTAGGTCTCACTATTTTTTCCTGTGAAACCACAGGTTCACATTGCCCAGGGTACCAGAGAATCAAGCAATTCCCAGCCTCAGCTTCCCAGGTAGCTGAAATTATAGGCACCACCACGCCCAGCTATATTTTTTTTGGAACTAGGTCTCACTACTTGGCTCCCGTGGGACTTGCACCACAATCCCTGGTCCCAGCCACGACTTCCTAGGGTTCTGCATACAGACATGTGCCACCATACCTGGCCACATCCTGTTATAAATTAAAAATTATATTTGGGAGAAAGTATGTTTATAAGGAAGAGCTACAAGTTATAGAGCACTTCAGTGACCATAGGGGTAAAGGACTGCACGCTCCTTGGTTCAGAAGCCTATGAGATGATGAAAACAATATCTAGGATTCAAACCAGACATCCTTAGCATGAACTTCAGTGAGGTGATCACTAACAGAAACTGGGCTCTGTGATATAGGCAGCATTCACTGAAATGCCAAGAGGGGAGATGAAACAGCAAGTTTCATCTACTTCCAATGAGGCACAAATGGCCAAGGTCAGACCTTTCACATGTCACAAAGGAACAGAGAGAAGAAGTAGGGGCATTGAGTTTATGTTTAAAAAGTCAAATAGTAAAAATGAGAAGGTACATGATAGGGTGAACACAAAAAAATTGGAGGAGTAAGGAAGTAACTATGACTGTATCACTCAATTAAAAAAAACAGCAAAAAGTTTGATCAAATATTTTTGATTGTAGTTATTGTTCTTTTTATTTAAGTGCTGTTTTGTCACAGATACTAGGAAAAGGAGTCACAGGAAAAAGCAAGTACTCTTTTCAAGCTTTTATTCTACCAGTCTACACCTAATTAAGAATGAATGTGGAGACACGCAGTTTGTGTTTCTGGTTAAAAAAAATGGTCATAATATCTAATGAAACTTGGTTCCTCATAATAGTTGCACCACCTGCTTGAAACATGTCCTTGGAAAACTTAATCTTTAAGTTAGTCAAGCTTCATTATCTCTAAAGAGGTTGCAATGCATCTTTCTTTAGAGGCCTGGTCTAAGAATAAAGTCACATAATATGTTAATACTGTGCTTGTCCTATAGTAAATGTTCAATCATGCCATTTACTTCTATTTATTCCGTATAGTTGAGGCATTTCCTTATGCATACCACTTTTTAGAATTATTACTGAAACACAAGTAAGGGTTCAGTTATCATAATTAAGTATAGCACAATATAAGTATCAACAGTTTGTCTAAAAATGAACAGAAAATAATCAGTTAATAGTATCGAGCTAATTTAAATGATTCATTTTAAAAATGTACAAAGTTTCATTTCAAAAAATTTACAAAGTTTCAGTCATCCTATATTGCAAGATGATTCTTAATATTATTTCAGTTAGATAAACTAATGATGAGGAAAAAAGAGGCAAGAGGTGGCTTTAAAAAAGGGGTGATGAAAGTAATAGCACATTTCATGACATCCCAATGTTTCTCTAACTTAGTGAATCTAAAACTTTTAACCTAGTATTTATTAATAGTTGATACAGCTCCTGCAGACTATCAGTCTGCACAATAGGCTTTTGAAACATGAAGTTTTACATATTTTAAATACTAATGCTCTTATTTCCAAAATGTACAGTCATAAGGTTCTTCTGAAGATTCAATGAAACACTAGACAAACTACAAAAATACAGCCAGGAGGGCAGGGTGAGTGAACTCTTGGTGACACATACTCATTTCAATGGAATCAGCCAATCACATAGAATGAGCAGAAGGTGCAATAAGATACAGATAATTTACTTGTTTAAGGATTATATGAGACTATATTAATCCAATAATTCAATTGAGAAATTTAATAGTTAATTATGCACTTACTATGTGCCAGCAACTGAGCTATGCACAGAGTGACAGAGAAAATGAACAATTACAGTCCATAAGATCTCAAAGATTCTGACAAAATGGTATGATGAAGCTTACTACTTGTGCCCAATCATTGTTTACAAATGCTGCCAAGTTAACCTTTTTGGTTTTAACAGCTCACCCCCTTTTGGTATTCAACAAAGCAATATCATTTAAAAAGCCCGAAACTTTTTTGAAAAATGAAAATGGAAGTATTTGTGAATTAAGTAAATTTTACTCATCTAAAATTAATTTTGACATTATTTCATAAAACCTCATAGGTCCAAAGATGGATATTGTCTCTCATCTTTACTTAACAACTATGTATGTACTAAGTCTCCTATTAATGTGAGAGCTAGAGTAATTGTCCTACTCAATCCCTCATGTATCATAATAATCTTAAAGATCTGCTCATTAAACAGTGAAGTCCAAATAATCAAAGGAACCTATATATATATAATATAGTATAATTATATAATATATAAAGAGTAATATATATAACACACACACACATACATATATATATATATGTATATATATATGGCAGATCTTGAAATCAGCCACTGCTAACTAATGCATATAATTCTCTGAGGTAGCAAACTTTAATATTTCAAGTTGTTTCACATATATGTATATTTATATTTGTATATATGTATATTTATATATGTATGTATATGTATGCACACACAGACACACATACATCAGAGGTAATACTATTCATGTTTTCTAGAAATTGCTTGATCTAAAACTATATTCTGTCTGGTGTTATTTTTGTCATAGCATACCCTTAATTATTACAAAAAACCAAGTGTTGTTAGGAAATGAATATGCATACAATGCACTAGTTATTCCAGTTTATGTGCTATTTGGTATGATCTGCCCCAACTGCTCTTGTTACCACAAACCAAGGAATCCAGTTTCCTCCTCTAACAGACAAGAGTTTTAACAATTTTCCTTGTTCATTAAATTCACATTATTATTAATTTAAATAACTCCTTCTATTGTGAGGAAGAATACACAATAGTGGTAAATAAATGATTTAAATGTGGCATCTAAAGTTCCTCACGTAGATTTTAAGTAATATCTCACTTTTACCTGGAAAAATTGTAACTACAGTATAATTTCCAAGGCCCTGATAATAAAACTAAACTTTCATGGAAAACTTCTATACAACCATCTTTCCTATCAGTAAAATAAGCTGTATAAGTATAAGGCTGGTCTTGCTTGGGAGCTGATCCAAGGAGTTTAATTAGTTAGGTACCCACAAGGATTCACTGCAAGGGGGCTGGACTCTGAGCAGGGCCCCATCACAGATTTCCGCCCTAGCACTCTGAGGTGAGAGTTCACTGGGAAAGTGAGATAATGCCTTAAGTGTTGCTTCATCCAAAAAAGCTTTTGTATCTAGCTAACAATTTCATTCCTAATAATGATAAACAAAATTAAATTATACCCATAAAGCTAACTCTCTAAATATTCCAAATGTATGGCCTCCTCTATAAATTTTCAAACCTAAGTGAGTTATCTCCATTTTTGAAATTTAACATTGTATCTTCTTAGAACATACAAAAGGTGATTGCAATATCCTAACATAATACCTGCTAGATTTTACAATGTGTTTTTAAAACAGACATTTTAAAAATACTCAGAAGACTATATAAGTTGTTGATATTAATGTGTTTCATTTTAGGAATTTTATATTGTATATACATAAAACATAATGAATTAGTGTGATAGCAAAAAAACTTCCAACACAGTGATATAAAAGTATACTTTGTGAATTCACATTCCTGGAACAGGAAGCACAGACTTGGTGTCAGCTATAGAAAGTGTTCTCACAAACAGCAGTGGCTGCCTGTGGGATTTCATCATGACAAATGCATAGCTGACTCATGGGATCAATTATAAAGAAGCAATACTGTGGCATAAAAAAAAATTCTGTTTTCATCACCTATTAATACATGTTAAGAAGTCAGATGAGTCCCACTCATAAAACACAGTAAGAGTCAGATTTGGTTAACTTCCTCTCTCAAACCTATGTATGAATTCATTACTATAGAAATCTATTCCTAATAACCCTTTTCCATATCTCTCATTCAATTCAGTTACAAAAACATTTTTAAAAAACTACGTGAGTATTAAGTTAAAGCTGAATTTTGTCCAGCTTTAATTTCTGGTCATAAAAATAAGCTGTCAAGTATTTGTCAACATGCATGATTTTGCTTTAAATGAATTGGTTTCCTTAAAGATTTTTAAAAATCACAGCAAAATCAGAAGAACAAGCCAACCATAACTTACCCTCCCACCTCCCAGCCCATTATTATACCTCTAAAATGCTGGTTTCCCCTAAAAAAAAAACCAGCAATAATTCCATTTTAAAGCAGTTCACTATGACGTGCTACCGAAGCACAAGCAGCATTTTGTGATACTTACTGAATGTTTCTCCTGCTGGCCCATAACTCCATGGTTAGCTGGGATTGCTAGCGGTTTCATAATGAAGAAACATATGCTGAACTGAATTTACACATCATGTACCAATCTCTCATGGATGGCAAGTCACTCTCTACAGCATTAAATTAAAAAGAGAAAAGGAGAAGAAAAAAAAGAGGGAGGAGGAGACCAAGCTGCAGCTTAAAGTGTCACTACTGGTAAGCTTAAAAAACCCCTCACACTTGTAGACCAGAAAAGGAATCCGAACAAGGGCGCTCGTCTCCATTTTTATAACATTGAAACTCAAACCATCTCAGGCTAGGACAAGACTGAGGAAACCTTATCCACCTCTCAGTCTTCCAAGAGAACAAGATCATTTCTGAGATTGGAGAACAAGAGGCAAAAGAAAAGGAGGAAAAAAAAAAAAAAGCTAAAATGGCTGACTGCACACACACTCCCCTCAAAAAGGCTTAATACAGAACTATATTAGTCAGGGTGATAGAAGAAGCAGTCTCTAGCATCCAGCCAAGCATTGTTAATACTCTTGTTTCATTTGCAATTACATATACAGACCCCTCCAGCCAAGAAAAAAGAAGAAGAAAAAAAGAAAGGAAAAATCAGGGCAGAGCGTGTGAATCGGGACCTCCTCCCTAGCTGCTAATGATGCTGACAGAGTGGTGACCAGTGATCTCTGTCCCACTCCACTAACCAAGTTTGCACAATTAATCTTAGCAGCATGACACTGATGGACATTTAATTTAATGATGTCTGTCCCTCACACTCAACACAGGCATGACTGCTAGCGATAGTCACTAACAGAAACACAGCACATGCACACACACAATCTCGAGAACCATGAGTCTGAATGCAATACACCAATATAATTACATTATTGTGCTTACTTTGGAGGACCATGGCTGCAGGCAGTTGGCATAGCAACGCACAAGGAAAGCCATTTCCTGGGTAGAGAGAAAGCTTCCTTTTCTAAATAAAAAATTCCTCTTAGGAAACAAACGGCATAGCTGCTTCCTGCAGAAAGCAAGACACTGTAGTCTGTCTCTTAACCTGCAAGGCTCACACTCAATGCAGTTCTAGTGATGTAAGTGGATTTCTCTCACCCTCCCTCTCCCTATATACACTGAAATATTCAGCTCAAATGGCACACACATTCCTTAAGGCTCGCCCCCTCCTCTACTTAACCATTTCACTCATTAAGGTAGCAATGGACAATTCAGATAAAGGAACGAGCTCTTGCCTGTATAAAATCAGCAGCTGTAGGTTAAGCAAGTCTCAGAGGGATGGAATCCATTGATTGCTGACTCCAAATAATATCACTGAAGACAGGGTGGGAAAACGGAGCAAGGACTTACTTGAACAGCTTTGAACTAAAATATGATTTTTCACCAAGGTGAAGATCAAAGAACGGATGTGCCCTCTTCCCCACCCTCCAATACCACTGTGCTACTGGAAACAAGTAGCTATCAAAAATATACAGAATGCCCATTTAACAAGCTTTATACAGATTTAGAATATATGATTTCCACTAACACACACACCCATATACACATACACAGAATCTTGCAAATATTGAAAATAACACTACTCAGGTTTTTTAAAAATACTAAATCCAACTTTTCTTTCGAAAGAGTTGAAATTACTAAGGAGATGTTATTTGATCATAAGTTCTTAATTTCACTTAGGTTAGTAGGTAATTTACATGGCTTATAGTTGACAAGGAGTAAGGACATCTTGAACTCCAAAGTACTAGTCAGCTTCTCATAGTCAGAACCATCACAAATGTACACATGATAGAAAACAGAGGTGGAAAACCTTCCCTTTTCAATGATGGACATGGGAATGTCAATGGTTTGCTAACTTGTTTCTTGTCTACCTACCTAACACTTCACCCACACTATTGTCTGTTCACTGTAGCCAACACACTCCTCTCATCAATCCTTTATATCATTCATTACCCCTTTTCTCCCACATATATCTAACTTCTCCCTTATTGGCTTTTAAGTATGTTCAGGACTCTCCCATCTCAACAACAAAACCAAACCAAACCAAAAACCTTCCCTAGACCCTACATTTTCCTATTACTACACTCTAAATTATTCCCAAACTTCTAACCAAATCTTTCAAGAATTATCCAGTTTGGCTTCCAACAGTTTCCCACCCTAAACACACCTCATAAAGCACCATCACAATCCTGTTATACAATTTATACATCCATCAGTTAACTGTAGCACCATCCTCCACATCTAATCCATCAGAACATTCCACTGATCAAAGTTCTTTACCTTATCTCAAATTTAGATTTCTCTATATCTGCTATCATCTCATTTCTATCACTAATTTTGGCCTTGAAAATCGCAAAAATCCTCCTTACTGAACTGGCTGGATTCATTTCTAATCCCATTCCCAATCCAGTTAGCAAATTCCCTCCTAAGACGTTTTTAAAACTAAAATCTAACCATTACAACCTCATCATTGAATCCCTTTGTCAAATTAAGAAACAACATTACTCTCATCATACAGACTAAAACTCTTATTGTAGTCTTGAACATTCATATGCTTTCAAGACTTAAAAAGAGGTTTAAACTCACTGTCTGTCCTTCAGATGACTGGGCTGCTCTTGCTTTCTTGGATAATCAAAAAATGACCTTTTACTTGTTATTTCCTCTGCCTAGAACTCCCCCTTACCCTCTCTTTTCTGCTTGACTACCACTCTAACCCTAAAAACTAGTTGGTGAAATGCACTCAAAGTTATCATGATGCTGTATATCAAGTCCTGGTAGCACTTACTGCAGTTGAGGTTTGACATTTGATCTTGAAATTATTTAAGCAGTTAGTATCTGTTTTCCAACCATGATGATTCCTGGCACCAGGCATGTTTTTGTGCCAGATTACTTACACACCTAGCATGGTGCCCATCATAGGCACTCACACTTTGAGTGAATGGAACCTCTAGAGACTGGGAAGAGATACTTAATCTTGTAGATATATCAAATTCCAAATACTTCTCTATAATACCAATGAATGGTTTAAAGGTAAATGGCATATATAATGCAGTGTTACCTCAATAAAGTAACTACTTAAATAAAACTAAATGGCACTTACTTTTGACAAAAGAGCAAAAGCAATCAAGCGCAGCAATAATCTTTTCAAGAAATGGTGCTTGAACAAATATCCCTAGGCAAAAGAAAAAACTATGTAGATACAAACCTTTAAAAACTTATCTCAAATTGGATCACAGAGCTAAATGGAAAATGCAATATTATAAAATTCCTACAAGATAACAGAAAACCTAGGGAGTCTTAGGAATGGTTATGCATTTTTTCAATATCATACCAAAGATATGACCCATGAAACAGTGAATACACCAGACTACTGAGATGAAGACCTTCTGCTCTGTGAAGACAATACCAAGATATTAAAAGACAAAACACTGTCCAGGAGAAGATATTTGCAAAGGACATTTAGTAAAGCATTACTATGCAAAATATATAAAGAACTCTTAAAACTCAACACTATAAAAAGAAGTTAGTTCATTAACTGCTTATATAAACAACTTCATACTGTTGAGTATACAACTTTACTAACAAATGTCCAAAGACCTTAAAAAAAACTAACAAAGATACAGATAGCAAAATAAGTATAGGAAAAGACATTCCAAGTCACTTGTCATCTTGGAAATGCAAATTAACACCATGAGATACCACCATTTGAAAGGATGAAATTCCAGACACTGACATTACCAAATGCTGGTGACAACCACTCTCATACATGACCAGTGGTTACGTGAAATGCCAGAAGTGCTGGAGAAGACAGTGTGGTGGTTTCTTACAAAACCAAAATACTCTTATCTTACTCTCTAGTAATTACACACCAAAATGCTTACCCAAAGGAGAAAAAAAACTCATGTTCACACAAACACCTACACAGGGATATTCATAACACCTTTATTCGTTACTGCCAAAACAGAGAAGCAGTCATGATGTGCATCTATAGGTGAATGGACAAACTGTGGTACATCAAAACAACAGAATACTATTTAGCACTGAAATGAAGTGAGCAATCAAGTCATGAAAAGATGGAGAACCTTAAATGCGCATTACTAAATGAAAGAAGCCCGTCTGAAAAAGTTGCATCATGTATGATTCCATAAGAAATGGTATTTTTCAAAAGTCAAAAATGTGAAGACAATAAAAAAGATCAGTAGTTACTTTCCAAGTATGGAAAGAGATGAACAGATAAAACATGGGAAATTTAGAATAAAAATATTGTATGTGATGTTATAATGAATATAGGTCATACAAACATATATCCAAACCCCTACACAGACAAGTGTGACCACTAAACTGCAGATACTGGGTGATTCTGATGTGTCAACGCAAGTTCATCCTGATTTTTAAAAAAAGTCCCCATTCTCGTATTGTTGCTAATGGGGAGAGGTGTGTGGAGGCATGCATATATGGAAACAGTAGGTATAGGGGAAATTTCTGTACCTTACAACTTTCGTTGTAAACCTCCACCTGCTCTACCTTTTGGTATAATAAACTTTTAAGAGAAATTTTAGAGAACAGTTAGAAAAAAGTGCACTACAAGGTGTCTGTCTATAATGGGTGGCAGAGCAACATGGATGTGAATGTACTAAATGTCACTGAACTGTACACTTAAAAATAATTAAAATGATAAATTTAGAATTATGCATTTTTGCCACACTTTTTCAAAAAGGTAACTCAAGAACTAAATAATCAAGCGCTCCATATTATCTCATGTCCTGCACACATATTACAAAACTATTATCCAAGTTTAAGTCAAATTACCCTTGTATGATGGCACCTGACCTTCTGTGTGAAAGTTTCCCATCACGGCCTCTCTGGAAAAACATGTCACTTCTCAAGAAGGAAACTAGCCTAATCAAGCAAGCTGACAGATGAAGTCAGAAAATTACACATCCTCAGGTACAGACAACGCTTTTATCTGCTGAGGCTGGTGTGATCTCTTTCACAAGCTGGTTCCATGCCTACAGCCTACATAGCTTAAAATCGTGGACTCTAATACTATTTACACTACCTTTTATATTGAAACACAGCTGTGTTAGGTTATAATATGCTAAACATTGTCTAAGAAAGAAACTACAAACTGAAGATTAGGAGACTCCCATGTTACTGACTTTCCACAAACAAGAATATTTCAAACTTATCTCGAAGGAGCCTTTATTTGGGTCATATTTACCCCCTTTCTTAACTATATAGATTTGGCAAGTAACATTAAGTAGATTCAGCTAAAAAAAGGACCACATAACAACTTCCTGTCCTCTATCAAGAACATCTAATGACTTTTAAATGATCATTCACAATAACACAAAAGATTACATACATAGTTCAGCAAACTGCTAAAAGTGAAGACTTTCCATGGTGAATTGGATATCACTGTACTAATTTTATTTTTTCCACTCAAGTATTCACATTTTAATTATTATGAAATTGAGAAAAATGATTTGCTCTTCTTGGTAATTATTTATTCTGTTTAGAATTAATGAGTTTGTTTATGTTTATTAATAATATCTATAGTATTTATCCATAGATCTCAATATGCTTTACAAACATTTAATTAAGTTCATTAAATAAAACCCAAGGGAAGCAAAAGAAAATGCATTCATCATTCATGGAATAATATGAAACAGGATTGCTGGTTTCTAGCATATTTTACTTCACTTATCTGCTCTCTATTGATTTCATTTCTCTCTCCCACTACCCCACCCCAGAGAAAAAACTATGTAAGTTGGAGAAAATCTGTGGGAGAGGTGAGAAGAATTGATTCTTCCTTTGATACCTGGAAACAATTCTTAAATCTGATTACTAATGTTTCATTTGTTATCAAGCATATGACATTCTAAAGAACTGTTGCCTATATTAGTAAAAGCCAATTAAACAAGCCAATATAAAGTCACAATACTAGCTACTGAGAGAGTTTTTATTTCTCTTTTCCTAAACCCAATGAACCCATTCATTATTGCTATGACTTACCTCCAAAATAAATGCCGGGTATCTCACAAATTATTTATGATGTAACTTAATCCTACACCTCATATACTCTATTCCATCCTTACGTATATTTCACATAGGTCCTCCACAAACAACTCTCAAAGCAATCTTAAAGGAAATCTAGGCTAGAATTTTCACTTTCACCAAATAAAACAGTATTTCTGTTTCATTATTAAAAACATTTTAATGATGAAATTATTACCACCACACAATGCCTGAAATATTAAATGTTAAATAAGTATCTGAGTTAAATATAAACACAAACTTTAGAAATATTGAGAATCTAGCCATCATATCAGAAAGATCTAATAAAGTCCAAAAAGAACAACCACATATACTCTGAAGATATGTTTCAAAGAAATCAGAAGCCTGCTTCTTTCATGAAAATTTTCCAATAATAAACTTTTTATATTGCATCTGATGCAAAATTGGAAAATGAATGCAGCTAACTGTCCATAATAAATATACTCAATATTCATAAAGAAGGTGTTAGAAGAAAAAGATTAAAAGATGGCATGAGATGGAGACATGCAGGAAAACATAAAGGAGATTGTGAATTTCCAGCATTAAGAATGGAGCTTTTTAAAATGTACTTATTCAAAAAATGAACAGACTTTAACAGCAGATTTAACAAAACTCACTTCATTTCCTACAACCTATTTTAAGAAAGACCAGACTTTATCTAGAAATAAATTTCAAGATTTCAAAGGTAGAATCACTGAACACTAATAAGTCATTTCTCTGCTTTTTCTAGGGGCAAGGGTTCAAACTGGGTTCCCTAATAAAGCATTTCACAAAGCAACATTCCAAATGTACAAAACAATTATTACCTTTATTATGAAATTTGGTATGTGATTAACACATTAGCACTAGAATAACAAATTGTTCATTTTCCCCTAGTTAACAAAAAAGAGGAAAATTGGTCACAAACTGGACTATGGGAAGTCAAAAGCAGGGACAATATAACATTTTCTATCTATCCGATGGTGTCAATTTAATTGTGCTTGATTTCTAATACTTAACACTCGGTAACTGCACAAAGAATGTGTGCACACATAATTCAAGTTCAAAATTACCCAGTGGAGTATTACTATATAGGATTTAAAATGAGGCAACAGAATTGTTGTTGATAAACCATAAAAGATGTCTAATCTGCTTCCTGACAAAGTTAGGTAGCTTAAGAAACTTGATAGATGAAAACAGGAGAAAAAAAGCAGCAAATTTAAATTTAACAGGGGTAACTAGAAAGACCTACATGTGTACTATCAAAATGTAACTAGTCCAAGAAGAAGACAGAGAAGATATCAGGTTTCAGGAACAAGTCAAGAGTTATGTGTAAAACTGAAGTATCCAAAAGCTCCATAAGAGTCAAAACACAATGTCTTAAAACCCAAGCATAATCGTGGGTTACAATATCAGATATACAATGTCCAGAGACAGAAAGTTCTTCTGTAAAAAGTATTGCAAATCCTTAAGTGAGTTACAGCCACCAGATCCAAACATCATAATTTAGAAGAGGTCCTAATGAAGAATAATGAATAGTATTCAAACAGCAAAAAACCTTAATATGTCTAGGAAAACAGTTACGTGAAGTTGGAAAAGTTTGACCCAGAAAAGACACCTGACAGAACAGGATCCTCCTAAATATCCAAAGCACAGTTATAAGAAAATGGAGTATGAAAATCCATTGGGTTGTTTTAGAAGATAGTTAAACCATGAGCTGAAACTATAGAGGCAGATTTCAGCTCTATATGAGAAAAGACTTCTTAGTAATTAATCTTTTTTACAGAAATAACTGCTATTATTTACTATAAACAATAAATACTATCATTTACTAAGGCCTTTGTACTAGGGCAGAAGGTGTATGTTTCATACAGATTATGTAAAAATAATCTTGGAATTATCAGAACTAAGTGTAATTAAAATCTTAAAGTAGTGCTGGCATGTCAGTGATTATAAAGGAAAAAAATAATATGTATTAAATGGTTTGACTAGGAGATTCCTGGAGTTCTTTCAAATTTTTAAGGTTATTTTATGTAACATAGCTATTTCCAAATATTCACTGGTATCCAAATGGGGGTAAGAAGTGAATTCTAACATAGAAAGATAGAAAAACAGAGACCACATGTCTGGAAATGAATCTATATTGATAGGATTTCCTAGTGGTAACTAGCCTTTATTCTGAGGTTTGTATCATCTTACTGTGACAGGGAGAGGGGAAATAATACAATGCCCTCACTTTTTAAGAAGTATGAGATGAGACAATTGTTCAGAGATTTTCCTTTTAATATCTTAAGTTTGCAAATTAAAAGTTGTCCAATCTAGAAAGAGGTAAGTGAAAGACAATGTTAACAATAATTTGCATTATTAAAAACTGTATATAACTACATTTACAGTTTTATGTAAGCTTAACTCACTTAAAATTAGCTAATATGCCGGGCACGGTGGCTCATGCTTGTAAGCTTCGGCCTATGAAGCGGCCAGGGCTAGGATCGCGGTTCGAGTCCCGCCTGGGGCCCGTAGCGAGACCTAGTTCCAAAAAAATAGCTGGACGTGGTGGCATGCGCCTGTCATCCCAGCTACCTGGGAAGCTGAGGCTGGGGATTGCTTGAGTCTGTGGTACCCCGGGCAACGAGAGCCTGCGGTTCCACAGGCAAAAATAGCAAGACCTACTCTCAAAAAAAAAATTAGCTAACATATGTTTTCAATATTCTTAAGTATTACCAAAACACTTCCAATATCTTATGGTACAGAAAAAAGCAATTCTTTGATGGTGTGGAATTTATTTTTTTGTTATGTTTGCTTAACTAATGATTGCATAAAAGTCCACATTCTGGTGAATAATGTTTTGGTGAATCACAATTTATCATAAATTATTTGATATTTGAGGATATACCTCATTACTACAAATTATGAAACTCATAGCTTTTGTTTTCCACTTTCTTTTTTCTAATTATTTTTATTACAGAAGGTGTTTTTTTAATCTCCAAAAACTGTGATAACTACTTTTAGAATTCTATAATGCTCTGTTTCACAAAGTGTCATAATTATGAAGCTCTTTCAGCAAGATTTGGCTTTTGTTATTTCGAGTATTAGTGGACCTAATTTTTAAAATACACTTACTACAGCCGGCCACGGTGTAGCTTTAATCCCAAGCCTAGAACAGGAGGCTGAGATTGAGAATCACTTGAGTCCAAGTGTTCAAGACCCACCCGGGGAAACATAGTGGGACCTAGTCTCAAAAAATAGCTGGGCATGGTGGTGCGCACCTGTAATCCCAGCTACCTGGGAGACTGAGGTTGGGGCTTGCTTGAGTCTGGGGTACCCTGGGCAACGAGAGTCTGTTGTTCCGCAGGTAACATAGCAAGACCTAGCCTCAATAAAATAAAATAAAATATACTTACTACATTTTTTGTTATTAGTACTATTGCCAGTGAAAACATTTTCTGTACTGCAATTACACTAGGAAGATAAAAAAGAAAAAAATACTATGCTTTACTGTTGAGAAATCTGTGGTTCAAAAAGAGAAAATACTTAATTACAACAAAGATTAATGATCAACCAAAGCTGCAATTATGACTCAGTAACTGGTCTTCATAGTGGATAGTCCATGCTCTAGACTATTTCTCAGAAAGGTATTCAAACAGAGGTATCCCAAGTGATAGAATTATCTGATACCTATCTCTCAGACCAAATTTAAGTTTAAATAACATAGCCATTATATACCAACATAAAATTATAAAGTTAACTTCAGTTATAAAAATAATTTGATGTACTGAGAATTTAAAAGATCTGTATGTACTTTTGACTCAACCTGACTGACCAGGAATGCTGAACACGCTACTTAACTTAGTTGATAGTGTGCTGATGTTCAACCAATGACAACACCACCATCTAGCAATTAGAACTGCAGGGAAAATGCACAACATGCATACAAGAACACCTAGCCAGCAGGTATTCATAAGGATCATTTATATCTTTTTCAACACATTCTGAGAAAGTCAGTTGGGCTCAAAGTTTGGAAACCCATAAATCCTTGGGTAGAACCAATGTTAATACAGATAATTAGAGCCAAAGATACTATCATATAACAAAATACTTCTGAACACCTATGATTTGCTACAAAAGGTACAGATACATTGGCATACAAGACAGTATCTACTTTCAAAGAGCAATGATGCTTCAGGAATTTAAACTTTTTTAAAAAATCTAATGTCTTCAAATACTAAAATGTTTTAAGTTTTCATAGGTGCTTAATAACCTACATTTCAAGAAAATGACAATATTTATAAATGGAAGTATTAACCAATGTACTACACACCCAGGAATAGAATTATGCCTGTCTCCATGTTTTAATTAAGTATATTCCAGATAGAAAATGCTTCCAAGTAAATTTGCCTGGCAAATAATTAAATATAGAAGATTGTCTCAATATAGAAAATATTTTGGATGCCATGGAAATTTTAAAATGTTCCCCTTAAAGAATTTAACCTATAAATATGACCACATCAGCTCAAGACAACAACATTCAATCTTCTGACTCATAAATAAATAAATAAACAAAGCTAAAACCACATATCTAATTTCTCCCTCTCTTTTAAAGCTTTATAATGGCAGAGCATTTTTTCCTATTTTATTGCACTTTGAATTTTTCAATTATCACCATGTTGATATTTTAAAAGGATAATACTAGAATATTTAATTACATAATGACAATTGCAATTGTCTGAGTTACTCCAAATTGGCCAGATTTATTTTCTTTTTTTTTAAATTTTTTAATTTTAATTTATACATATATATATTTCACATCAATCACTTCATTGAGGTCCCTGGGGGTCCCCCACCACCTCCCCTCCCTGGCCACTATAGCTGGTCCCCTCCCGCAGTTGTGTACTTTCATTTGATTGTCCATATATTAGTGAAACCATTTGGTTATCTGTTTTTTTTCCTTCTGACTTGTTTCTGCCAGTATGATTTCTTCCAGGTACATCCATGTTACCAAAAAATCATGGAATTTGTCATTTTTTATTGATGCATAATATTCCATTGTGTGTATATACCACAATATACCAGACTTATTTTCATGGAACATTGTAACTCCTGCTTGTGCCGTAAAGCAACATTTCACAGTACTGATACATAAATTATAATGAAACACGCAGAATGAAGCATTCATTCATTCATCTACACATAACCAAGTGGGACAGGAAACAAGAAATCTTGAAAAAGCAAAATGCATTGCTTAACATATGAAGTATTTATTAAAGGACTGATTTAGAACAAACATATGATATACCCTATTTTCCTGACAGCTTGTATATATAGGAAATAAATGTTTTCCTAAGATGGTAAAGCAAAGTAAATACCTGATTAAACAAATTTAAATATATCTCTCTCAACCCAGTGGACTTCTAAGGTTAAGACAAAAGCAAAAATAATAAAATATTAATATTAAAGCTGAACTACTGGAAATCATGCTATTTATATATATAAAGGTCAAAATACCATATGGAAGAAAATGAGTTACTTAAAGAAGAAATTTCTCTAAGCACAAAATGATCATAAATTTAAAATGGTCACAAACTCCACAAAATGATTGCATGGATATTTATCATTCACTAAGTGAAATGATAAATTTGGTAGGATAACTGAAATACATTGAGCGAGACCCAGAGCACACCAAGGGAAGTCATACTTTCTAATGATAAACAACCACCCACTAAGATCCTTCCATATACAGAACAAGTGGCAGGCGCGCTCTCACTCTCGCTCTCTCCCCCCCATACCCCAACGGCCCCCACTCCCACCCCAAGCCCACAGTTTTTAAAATGGAGAATGGGAATTCTTGCTCAAAGCAGAACAAGGAAGAGTATTTGAGGAAAACAGGAGTTTTGAAAACAAAGTTTAAATACACCTCTCGGTTATTTATTTTACACTTTCACAATAATACAATCTAATGAATTACCTTAGAGTATCCTAACATTAACTATTAAACTACCCACAGGTTGTTGATCAAACATACACGGTAATTATCTTTTTGTAGCGTATTGGAAGACTAAAACTAGAAAGGCTAAAATCCCATTTTTTTAAAAAGTTATCTAATGCTTTAAAATTATTATATCATACTTTCACATCACACAAATTTTTGCATGAAAATTTAAATATTTTGTGACTACATAACAGGTCATATTTATCTTAATAGAGGAAGGAAGGCAGAGCTGTCAAGGAAGGGTAACTCAAAAATAAATTTCTAAGGAAGCTGCTCTAAGTGAGGAATACTGAATAAATTAAATCAAAAAATCTGGCTGGGCATGGTGGCTCGTGCTTGTAAGCTTCAGCCTATGAAGCGGCTGGGGCTAGGGATCGGGGTTCGAGGCCCGCCTGGGGCCCGTAGCGAGACCTAGTTCCAAAAAAAATAGCTGGGCATGGTGGTGCGCGCCTGTCATCTCATCCCAGCTACCTGGGAAGCTGAGGCTGGGGATTGCTTGAGTCTGTGGTACCCCAGGCAACGAGAGCCTGCGGTTCCACGGGCAAAAAATAGCAAGACCTAGTCTCAAAAAAAAAAAAAAAAAAAAAAATCTATCCTTTTTTCTCCCCTCCTCAAAAAATCTATTCTTAAGAACACGAGAGCAACTACAAAACGTAATAGTGGTAATCTGTCCAATACAATTAGTACATTTTTAAAACAGTATTACATAAGCATTTTTTAATTCTGATTCCTTGTTCTCCCAGTATCAATAAGGGAATTAGACAGCAAGAAGTAAGTAACACTAAGTAAAAAGTTAACCTGGACATAAGGTGAGAGCCGGCTTCCAACATGTGACCTATATAGTCACTTGGGGTCCAGGCCCAGAGACCCCTGTGCTTGGCTATTTCATGGAATGCTACTTTTATTTGAAAGGATAACTAATGGATAAATTATGATTGTTTGGACCTGGGTATCTGGCATTTATTTTCTAAGAATGAAAAGATCTAACTTGTCACTTCATAAACAGATAATAGAAAATTTGAAATTTAAACTAAAATTAATATCTTGGAAAATGTATATTCAGTATCATGAATCTGGTACTGAATATATTCCCAATAAATAAAGCTGCTGTAACATGCCAAAATTTGGAAAAGAGCTAATACTTAACTCAGCCCAAGGAATGATATAAAATCATGCATGAATAAAAAGACTGATTCAGTTTATAAGATCAATGGGCTTTAATCAAAGGCAGTAAGAAAAGTTCACTAACATGGTTTTATATACCTCTTTACAATTAAAGCTTTAAGAAACTATTACTTACCAAATTTTGACATAGTACTTCAAGATTTCATAGGGGGGAAAAGGAGCTAAAATTCTCCTCTCTTTTTCAGTTACCTGCTCCTTTGAGGCCAGGTTTTCTTCATAAGCTTTTATGTTTCAAAAGCATATAGCAACAGACTAAATGGGGAAGTGAATATGAGAATCCAGCTGTATGTATTAGGCCAAATATTAAACATCTTTGCAGATGTGATGCCACACTTTTTGTAAATTATTGTTTTACAGAATAGTTACTTTTATTTTAAAAAAGGACTTCTCCTAACAAGTAAAAGATTTTTAAACTAATCTCTTACTATTTTAAGATTTCTGTTTTAATTTCTACTAAGGCAATAATGCTTTAGATAGTTCCTAAAAGCAAAAGCTTATTAGAGACCTCAAAAAGTTTCAAGGGCATAAATGAGTCCTAAGATGAAAGAGTATGACAACTGCCTCCTAAGAACTGAACTATAAAGTTACCAGACTGCTAGTTCTTTTAAAGAATTCAGTTACCAAGCAGATGTCTTTAAGACAAAACCTTTTGTTTACGTAAAATACCCACTTAGCTGAACCTTCAAACAAGTTAATTCACTTTCACAGTGGTTAACTGCTTATCCTTTACCAGTGTAACTAAAGTTAGTACTAAAAGTTCAGCAAAAGTTTATATCAAGGAGAAATGGACTGAAATTATCCAGTACTCATCACTAGTGGCCACTGTCAAGCACACCAATATGTCAAAGAACATCCATGATGGTAAAGTATTCTCTTCCACACCAATTAGATGGGGAGGTGCTTATTTCATAATCAATAGCTAATGCCCTTAAAAAAAAAAAAAAAAAACTGCTGAGTATTCCAACATTCCTGATGATTCAAATAGCATTTTTAAGGTTCAGTTTTATCACTGGTATAAAGAAATGGATAGAAAGCTAAGTATCCTAATAATTAGCGAAAGGGAAATATTACAATTTATTTTGAGACTTGAACTCTATTTTCTAATGCTCCTAAGTACCTCCTGGATAATTCATCAAAAACACAAGTGACCAATTATTATTGCTATCTTCATAGATATTTAGGAAAAAGACAACCTGATTTTTTTTTTCTTTTTGGTCTATCTACCTTGCTCTCTGAATCACTCCACCATTTATCCAAATAACAATTCATATTTCATATCTGGTTCTCTCTGTTGGCACCTTATTTCTCCTTGAGACTAACAATACCAAATACAGTATCATTTCCAATTATCTGTTTATTTAAAAGAATCACAAATGGTGCTGGGTATATCTGAGAACTGGACATGTGCACATCGGTCCTAAGTTTACTACTGATATTCTTATAGTGCTAAATTGTGCACTTAAAAAGAGTCAAGATGATAAATTTAATGTTATATGCTTTCCACAAAAGAAAAACCACTGGATTAAAACATTTAAATAAAAACAACTTTTTTATTTGAATAAAAATTAAATTCAAATAAAACATTTGACTAAAAACCACTGGATTAAACATTTAAATAGGCAAATCATAAGGGTACATGACTTTATTTATTTTTAAGTACCTGGTTAAAAAAATTTTTTTGGTACATGAATTTGTAACTCAAAACTAAGAACAAGTTACTAAAATTATTAGTCATATGTACTGCTATTTTAAAAAGTATATATTTGCTCATGATCATTTAAAATAAAGAATAAAGGTTTACTAGTGAATTATTGAAATAGTTAAGCTTTTTCACATGTACAAAAGGAAATATATATAGGTACAGCAAAAACTAGGCATTTTAAAAAAGTAATATATAAATTATTTCCTTTCACAAATGTTTTAAACTATGTTTTAAACAATTTAGACACTGCATAAATTGCAAGAGTTCCTTCAAGAACTCAACGATGCCATCTAACAGGAAGACATTTCAAATTAATGGTTAACACTGGCTTCAAAATCAAAAGAGCATTTCTAATCACCCAATATTTTCAATTGTGAACAAGACAACTTAAAACTGATCACTTAATTATAAAAAGATCAATTCAGTACTGGTAGGAAATAGGTCTGACTATCATAGCAAAGGTCTCCAAAGAAAGAGACATTTTCGAATCAAGATTTAGCACTCCAAACTGTCATGACCAACAGACACAGACACAGACACAGACACACACACACACACACACACACACACACACACACACACACACACGCCAGAAACGAAACAGGAGAAGAATTTTGGCTGCTGACACTAAAAGCTAAATTTTAGCCAAGTATATTTAAAACATGTACAGGCACAAAGAACCACCAGTGTTCACAATTAGAGGCAGGACAATGTGGCAGTGATCTTTTTGACAAATAAATGGCTTGAAATATTGCATGACTTGCTCCACAACACCCTTATTACTTTCAATTTCCAAGTGCAACCAAAAGATGGGTCCAATTATGACATCAATACAAGCTTTCTTTCAAAATGGAATGAAAGAACAGTAAATCCCAGTGGACATGGGAGTTCAGCAGCAGAGATGATGTAATATATAAAAATAGACATCCTCTAACAGAAGCTGAAACTTGGGTAAACAAGCACACTGCATGCTATTCTCAAACGCCTTGCATGAATTTGCAATGCATGCTGTTAATAGCGCAAGAGAAATCATTTTATGTTTTAAACTATTGCCTGATTTGTGTTTCAATTCCTATACATGTTCTATAGTATCATTTCCTGATCTATATAAATTAAAACAACAAAAATACCTGATTATAACTTCAAGAAAGAGAAATAATCCCCCTAACACAAGGTGACTGAGACCACTGCAGCAGTTTTAACAAGCTGCACGTTGCCAGAAATTGCTGCACATATGGCACGGTACTGTTACATCCACCTATTGTTCAAAGACCTTTCCACAGGGAGCTTTCTGGAGGATTTTGAAATGCAACTGATCTGGGCAAAGAGAAACCAGTAAACCTGCTGATAAGGAGCATGAAAAGGACAGGCTACTTTTGATACTTCTCTCTGGTGGAAATATAAAGTATCAGGTATACTAACAACATATTAGCTACCAGAACAGAAGGGCAGGTGAATATATCACTCCTCTACGTGTCTCTCCACTTCCCCCTCTCCCATTCTTTATTCCCCTGAGTTTTCACAGTTCTGTTGGGCTTTTCTGTATTAAGAATATTTTCCTTTGAGCTAAAATATTAAGGTCATGCAAAAAGCCACACATGAGTTCTAAAGAAGCCCTGTCTAAGTGCCTCCATACTTCGTGGAATTCCCTCTATTTTAGTTGCCCATGTATTTATCTATACTCCCTGTGAGACTAAACAGTCAACTATAGCAAGATTTCTGTCTTACAGACCTTCACTGATAGCCCTAGCATCTGACACAGATCTGAAATAAGGTGGTATCAACAAGAATTCACCAAATAAATATGTAAATGAAAATACTAACCCTTTCACTCTGACACAAGACATAAATACACAAATTTTCTGAAACTCCACCCTATTGAAATTCACAGGGAGGCACTGATGACAACGTTGAAGACAAAGGCTTTCAGTTCAACTAATCAAGCGTTCAATGAATTTAAATAATGAAAGCATTGAAAGAACTAAGAAATTTCTCCTATTTTAAATAGTTTATATATGCATATAAACAGGTTTTTAAATATCATATGAATAAATTATAATACGATGGAACATGATATGAGCTGACTGTTACAAGTTAAAATCTTAATATTCTAGGAAATTTTGTAGACATAAAAGTCAGTGATACATTACTCAAAACACATCCTCTTACTGTCAAGCACCAAATATTAGATAAAACTAAGGAGACCTCAGTAAAATAAGTGGCAAAGTCATATCATGACAGAAAATATTTCCTATTTCTAATTCAAGAATAAAAGCTCAAATCAAAAGATATGTCAAATTAATGTGCATGGACACACTGTAGTTTTTATATTTTTTTCATATCTATACAACTTTTAACACAAGGAAGATAAAAATCAATATAATCAATTCTATCTCCTAATTCAAAAAATCTACTCCAGAGATGTTAAGATATAACCTAGGGATCATTATGCAACAATCACATGAAAGAGAACTTGTCTTATATTACTATAAAGAATAATAACCTTATAAAAATGTGGCTCATTTTTCTAAGTTTCATATATGAACTTATTAAACCGGTGCCACATTTTATAGGTATTTTATTGATCTCTGACTATAATAAAAAGGATTTCCATAGCAGTGCATTATATATTTTATTTGATTTAGATTATATTAATTTCATGCAGTGTTTATCATTTGTGTACCTGTACCACGAACTTGAAGTCTAATCAACTGAAAAATTCAACATATAATTACTAAATATGACCTGAAGTAAAACGAAAAACTACAAATAAAATGTGAAGAGGTATCTTTTTACAGGACTAATAGGTTTTCATTATTTCTAAATGTTTGCACTGATTGAAACCTTATGAAATATTTTAGGTCATACCACGCTCAAATCCTACTAACTAAAATTTGTATCAAGTACAACCATATTTTTCAAGCAAGTGGAAGTAAATCAATCCCAATTCAAAATTGTGGAGAGCATTTTAATTATGCAAGCAGCCCAAAAAGTCTGAAAACTTTTGAAATACCAGTTGATGCAAACAACTTCCATACTACAGATACAATTTCTCCTCAATCTTCATCTACTATTTCTACAATTTTTACCCTTTCCTAACTAGAAAGGGGGCAGAGTGGTTTTTTCATTAAAAGATGGACTAAAAGATGACATAACAGGTATGTACGAATATCCCCCATGACTCCAGTAACTGGTACAAGTTGACAAGTTCCTTCTTCAAAGCCCTTAAGTCCTCTTTACTCTCCGTTTTTAGTACAAAACTCAGATGTTCCTATCCGCACAAAACCCTAGAATAAATTATCCATAAATGCAGAGGTCTGTGATAGCAAAAATTTTTTAACTCTTTTCTTTCCCAATTCTGAACGTGGAGACAAAGTAAAACTGTCCAATGTCCCAACTTAAAGATTGGCCCTAAATCTTAGAGTCATGGCCAGAAACCTGACCTAGGACCTGCCTTCATGATCTTTACCACATTCTGAGACTGAAAATTAATGCCACATCCTATTTTCTGGTAATTTTAAAAAAAGATTTAACCCTCAACTCATTTCAAATGTAAGAAAATGCTAATGAAAGTCATTTCCAATCCTCCCTTCTCACTGCATTTTAAAACGCTTATTCTCTTTGCAAATCTCACATACTTCCTTTGGAAAAAATGTTCTGAAAACACTCTACATAGACTATGAGTGTTCATGTTTCTGAAGAAAATTATTTTAATCCATTTTTAACTATTGCAATGCATCTAATTTTAAAAAGTGAATATAATGTGTATATATATCATAACTCAGTGCACATTTCCATTCCATTTCTAGTTTTTAATAGGAATTAAACTAGCAATTTTTCATGTAAGAGAATTACATTTTGGCATATCTTTTAAAATACTAAGTTGTGGCTTTTTTTTTTTTAAGTATACTTTTACCTGATTAAAACTCAAAACTGGTTCAGTTATAAATATTATATAATTTTATCAGCTGTAAACACTGTATCAAAAACTTTACTACATTATTTTAAATTTAACAGTGCTTCTAAAAAACCACACAGCAATCTCCCACCTGTGGCATTGCAATATGTATACAAAATTACAAGTTTATTTTATTATGAAAAATGACACAGATATTTCATGCTTGTAAGCAAGGTGATTAATAGCCAAGTGTATATGTACAGATGATAGGGGTCTAATTTTAATTAAACTATTTATGATCTTGTACATCAAATCTTAGTTGTTTGGCCAATTATTTTCCAGAAATAAATCAGTTTATCTTCCTTGACCCCAAATTCCCTGATAACCAAGTATGATCTTCAATTTCAATAAGACTTTTCATAAAATTCATAAATTAACCTTTTCTAGCATTAAAGAAATGAGCAAAGATGCTATGATGGACTCTTGACTAAAATATAGGATGTGATACAAGCATGAAATCGCACTTAAAATAAATTAGAAATAAAATTTAAGCAATTTAAAATTTTTTATTTCTTTTTGACCAACTTTTTATTTCATCAATGATCTCTAAAAATGCTCTCACATTGGAGCTCTTGAAACTTAAAGACTATAGAAACAGAAATTTCTAATGAATTTAACAGAGTTGTTGTGAAAAAGGTAATTAAAATTTCATTATGTCTGTCTGTTTTCATTTATTTCCAAAGCAGGTTGGTAAAGAATGGTGTGCTACCCTTTCTTAAAAATAAGTTGGTTGCATTTTTTTTCCTTTCTCCAAAAAAGGTGGCAATTTACCTTTAGGTCTGTACAAATGAGGAAGCCTGTGTCATCACCTAAACTGCTAATAATTTCAAAGTTTTAAGAGATTTTACTGAATCAGGACAAAACACAAAAGAACAAGACAAAGCAAAACACATCAATATTATAAAGTCATTAGTGACAAGGCAAATTCACGAATAAACTTAGGTTAGTATTAGGAAATTACACACAAATTACAATACCTGAGATTTAGTGCATTCCTTTGAGCCAAAATGAAATGAGTGCCATAAAGGAGGAAAGGAAAAGATGAACATTATCAGACATGCTATAGTACATCTGCCAAAACGAAGATAATGTTAAAATTAGGTTAAGAATGACCATAAGAATTGGGTATGTGTTTATTGTTCCATATGGTTTGTAGCCATGCACTTGAAACGCACTTGCAATTACTGAAAATCATCTGTAAAGCTTGATCATGCAATTCTTTCAAAAAAACTTTTCATATTCCATTCACCCTACGTTTCTTTCAAAGAAAAGGATTTCTGATTATGGCTAATTTTCTTTTAACTCTTTTTATTTTCCAAGATTACAATAATATACTGGGGCAAAATAGATATTAATTGTATCAGAAAAATTGAAACAATTTGCATAAAAATCAGAATATATTTTCAATTATGACCATGTTGCTGCCAATCTAACCTCATTTAGTAAAATTAATACCATGTCATATATTAATTAGTAAAGTAGTACATAATTTATTAGTGATTAAGTGAAATGTTTCCTAGTACTGAATTTTTCCTAATGAAAGTATCTGTTGACTAGTAAAGGATCTTTTTTTTTTGGGGGGGGGAGTTATCTTATAATATTAATAATAAAAAATAATTTAAAAATCAGTGAAAAAGGGGCAAGACGTACAGGAGTATAGTGTTCCACGAAAGGGTCAAGTTGAGGGGACAGGAGAACAATTATAAAATGCTCCCTTCCCCCAACTTAATATAAATATAAAATTAGACCAATCAACTTTTAACACTAAATTTGAACTAACCCATACTCCCAATCACAATCTTTGTAAGGAATCTGATTTGGAGAAGTAATTCCAAAGCAGTGAGAATATTATTAATAATAAAAAGTACAGCCTATACAGGCCTGATATGTTCAACTAGTCTTAATTCATATTTCTTTCTTCCATGATGCTACATCAACACTAAAAATACTACCTTCTATACACAATGGTAACAAAAAACCCTTCATAGTCTTTAAAAAAAAAAAAAATTAAATCCCTCCAGACAAACAAAGCTGTCTTTATGATAAGCAAAAAGCAGTCCTTTTCAAATGAGCTCAATGAAATGATTCAACTATGAAATTCATGTTAAATTAAAATGGTGCAGGGGTAGTGAGGGGAGTAGGCGAATGGGTGGTGGTCAAACTACTTAAATATTCCAATACAAAGTACTCTTAGAAATAGAATATATGAAGTAAGTTTATAACCACTTAAAGGTTACTGAAAATTCAGTATCTACTTTTAAGTCTATATACATTTTCCCATACATTTTGTATTTTTACTTATTTGCAAAAAGAAAAAGAAAAGGAAGGAAAACAAATGAAAATGTAAAAAAGCTGTTGTTTTGTTTTTATATTTTTAATTAAAATTAGTTTCAATATATTAATAATCCCTCATTTACTGGCATTACATGTATAGCTAAATCATCTCTGACCTCATTATGATATATCCAAAAATTCAGGCTACATTCTTGTTGAACACAAAAATCATTAAAAATAGTTACAACTTTTGTGGAATGACCACTAAGGAATGTATAGAGAGAGCAGCTAAACAGAAAGAAAGGACTACGAAAAACTCTAAAGTTGACTTTACTGGAGTCTTGTACAAATCAATCATTATCTGTTTCCTCAAAAATCAAAAGTAGTTTATCACATATTTATGAAATAAATGCAATCAAATGTGCTATGTTCAGAAAATCTCTGAATCTATTAGAAATACTTTAGACCATCTTTAGGATTTTTAAAAGTCTCATTTCAAATTATTCTTAGCTCATTTCAACATAATAAAAACAAAATAATTATTAGATAATAGCTTCATAATGGTATTAAAAATCATGAAAATACATAATTTTTTGTATCTACTTTTTGAATAAAAAAAAGACAGTATACCAATGGGGGGAAGGGATAAAATTTTAGTTTAAGCTCAGGACTTAAAATATCCCATTTAAATCTGTACAAAAAGTCAAACCTCAGAGTATCTTTTACAAAATACAATGCTATATAATGGTTTTTAATATCTGATTTCATGGCTCTTTATGACTATATATTATGTTTGTCTCCAGCAAAACTTACACTTTAGATTAAAAAGACAAACAAAGAAAACCTATTCATAAAAAAATAGAAGTTACAAAACTTCCACCAGAAACAGAAGATAAAAACAAATATTATCCCTTTAAAACTTACCGTATGATAGCCTCTTGGCAAAGGTGGTTTGCCCACAGGATATGGATCCACAGTGTCAATAATTGTTTGCCTTTCACCTTTCTGATTGATTTTTCTAAATCTCCTTCGAGACTGTCGATGAGAAGCTTGACGCTGAAAATATTCTTCATTTTCATCCATATAGTCCACCTGGGGGGAAAAAAGACATCAAAATTTCACTTCTTCAAAAACACCATTTTATACGAGGACTAAATAGTATAATACTTACAGATTCTTTAATTTTGCAAAGATATTTGTAGAGCAACTATCTAGACAGACTAAAAGGCCTTTTCAATCGCTTCTGAAACTAATTTGTTTTGAATAACTTTTCTTTTATGAAGAGGCAATTTCGGTTCCACTTTGGACAATATGGGTAACTTTTGAATTTCCTGCTGTTTCAAAGGGAAGGATATTTTCAGTAGCCTTTGTACTGATTTATTACTGAAAGATATCACAGGATACATTATCACACATTATGAAAGCAAGTGCCCCATTGTCTTAACTAAAGCACAAAAGATACTGATGTATATGAGTAAATCTATTAAAAAAAAACCCCTAAGTCCCAAGTGACTCAGAGGATTTTTAACAAAATAATGGCTTAAGATTATTTAAGGGTTTCACTTCCTACTTTCATTCTGTAGATTCAGTTTCTTTTTTTATAAATAGAGTTGTTTGAAGAAAAAAAAAATCCTTATTTTTGACATTTAGAAACCTGATGAATGGTTCAACAGAGACAGGTACATTAAGTCCATTTTTAACAGGCTTGCATGATGAAAATGTAATTACAATTATTGGAGATACATTTGATTCAAAGTCAATTCTCAAACTGGCAAAACAAGCAATTTGTATCATAAAGGCAAACACAAAATTAATTATCAAGCCATTCTGAAGATCAAAGAACCTTCAGAGAAATTAAAAAATCACACTAGTGGGCCAGGGTTCCAGGGAATCTCTAATACGCATTTCAAGAGCTGGAAAGTTCCATGTATCTGCCAAGATTTTTCCAGCTCTGTCTTAACTCACACCATGCTATATTTTCTTTAGGAGTAAATTCTGTAAAATTTTACCAAAAGTTTTCACTGATTTTGAGAAGGAAGTTCTCACTGGACGGAATTCCTCTCTACATCAGAAAGGGAAAACCCCTCAGTATCTCTGAAAATAGAAAAATGGTCAACTACCAAATACTTTAGTAACTGAATATGTAATATATATTTCATCTAGAGGAGGTCATTTATTTAACAAGGCTTTCCTTTCCAGCTATGACATTCAGTAGGAAATGAGATGAACATAAATTATGAACTGTCTACAGAGAGAAATTTCTCCTTTTTTTTTCTTTTTACTGATTTTTAAAAAAGGATACATATAATCCTATCTTTAAAAAAAAACTTTTATTTAAAAAGGGAAATGTGAAATCATCAATAAAAATTTCAATGCTAATATTATTTTAGCATTCTTATGCATTTGTCTCATCTTAATGTATATTTTTAATACACATAATCCACTTGAAAGGAGAGGTGATTATCTCATAGTATGTTTAGCCAGCACAATACTTTCCTGGTTTTTTTTTTTTTTCCAATTAGTTGAAGGAATTGTAGTGATTTCCTTTTGTTCATTGTTGCCTGAATACAAATCACTGTGACTGAAAAGTAATCTCACTCATTCTAATGAATGCTTGGAATGCTAAAATCCTGAATTTCAAAAATTCTCCCCAAATTTCATATAAATACTATCATCACAAACTATATCTACAAAGGTTGAGCACTAGATATTTAAGTACTTGCCTGTAACTTTCATCTTTTTCATTTAACTGAGCCCTATAAATAATGACATTATGATTTTGAATTCAACTTTATAATAATTATGAAAGAACCATCCCTAAAATTATAGATCATATAATAGGTGGTTTATGAACATGCTTTTATTAATTATTTTTAGGGGAAGAAGTGTTTTCATAGTTGTCTTACCACAATCATCTCAGAAGGCTCTAAAACAATGCATTCACAGCCACGCCTAAAGCTTCCTGCAGAGCGCTTGCCAAAACTAGAAAATAAAAAGATTTAGAAAGCATGAATTGTGAATTTAAGTCACATTAATAAAGAGAGATGCTGTCTTTAATTATTTACAGACAGGAAACTTCTTAATTTTCAGATTTTTATCTGAAAAATTCGAATAAAATGTTTTCAAATTAATAATATAAGTAAAATAGAAACAGCCTCAGTATGTTTTGTGTAAATTTTAAATAATTTGCAGTTAGGTAAGAATTTAGAACAATCTAAAATACGGGTGGAAAACGAATCAATGAAAAAAATACAAAAATATTCAAAGAAAATATAAAATAAATGCAATTTTCTCTGCTAATAAATACAACTCAGGTCAGACATTTGCTGCATCTAAAATGTTTATTAGTTTTCCAATTTCTCCATTTAACTTATTCTGAATATTTTAGGGAAAAGGTATTCAACTCAAAGACTTTTTCCTGAGCTATGAGGTGACTTAGGTGCATACTAAAAGCCCCTTCCTCCTGAAAACCTTGCACTAGTTAATTCAGTCATAGCTCATTTGCCCCATCTACTAGTTCTCACCCTCATATTAGAGAAGATTTTTTCTGATATGTTACTACATGTAAACTAGAGATTCACAAATCAAGGTAACCCTGACCTAACTTACCAGCAAGAAAAAGCACAAAAATTTTTATGAAGATTATGTGAATGCAGGAAAGCAGTCACTAATACACATTTTATGCAAAAACATGATCAAGGGCACACAGCACTTAATTTAACATTCAAGATTAGTAGGTTCTTATGTTTATGGTTCAAAGTCAAAAAACCTAAACTCTTTATTGGTATTAGTACAGAAAACTGCTAATAAATAGCAAATATACACAAAAACCTCAAAACTATGGACACACTAAGAAGGAATCAAAACTGAAAAGTATTAAACATATTCTAATAGAAATTCATGTTAATCTATAATACAGCATTGCTCTAGAAAAGTTTCTAAGGGGAAAAACATAGAGTTGAGAAGTTTCCACCAAAAATATCTAGGGAATCCAAAGTACTTTAATTTGACTAATGGTGCCTATCAAAAAACATTTCCAGAGCAGCTCAAAGTTGGTATAATTTTTCTAAATTTTCTAAAATCATGATTTTTTAAAAATGGAGGTAATAAAAATTCAGGTATTTAAAATTATATCTACAATATTTGAATTTAAAAGTAAAAATTTGTAAAGATTATCCCCAAACCATGTGACTTTGTACTGACCCAAATCATTCTTGATGCCACTGTTAGAGGACAATTAGCCCTATCAAATTTATTCATATTGCTAAGACTTACAAGAACTACACAAAGCAACATGTACAAATTCAAACAACCCCTTAAAAAAAACCCAAGAGTATTTTTTGCAGAAGTGAAAAAGTTCATATTCATATGGCATTAGCAAAAGATCTTAATAAGCGAAAACAATCTTGAAAGAACACAAAGAACTAACATTTCTGGATTTCAAAACTTGCTAGAATACAAAGTTATATATAAAAACAATAATCAACCCTTGTCAAAGTGATCTATAGGTAGACATGTAGACCAATAAAATAAAATTGAGAATCCAGAAATAAGTCCATGTATCTATGGTCAAATGAACTTTGCTAGTGGCACCAAGTTCATTTAATGGGGTGAAGACAGTCTCTTCAACAAATGCATTGGAATAACTGTATTTTCACAAGAAAAAAATAATAAAAGTTGGACACCTACCTCTGACCATATGCAAAAATATCATGTCAAAATGAATCATTCAAAATAGACCTAAGTAAGAGTCAAACTATAAAAGCCTTAGAAGAAAAAAGGAAAAGGTAAATCTCCATGAACTTGGATCTGGTGTTGGATTTTTTGATACGCCACGCAAAAGGAAAACAGTCAAATTACACTTTATCAAAATAAAGTATACCTGTGCATCAGAGGACATTATTAAGAAACTAAAAAGGTGACCCTCCGAATCGGAGAAGATATTTGCCAATCATAACTTTGAGAATGATCTGATGTTCAGAATAAATACTTTCTACCACTAAACAAAAAAACAGCCCAATTAAAAACTAGGCAAAGTACTGGAATAGCTCTGTCTCCAAAGACAATATGGCCAATAAATGAAAAGTTGTTCAACATCTTTAGTCATTAGGGAAAATCAAATTTAAATCACAATAAGATACCATTTCATACCTGAAACTAGATGCAAATGATATACCAACATGGCTGCAATTAAAACAAAAAACCAAACAGACAGTGAAGTGCTGAAAAGCATACAGAGAAGCTCTGAACACTTGTACTTTGCTGGTGGGAATATGAAAGAGTACAGTCACTGTGGAAAAAAGTCTGGTACATCAACAAAAATTTAAACATAGAATTATCATATATGACTCACATATTCCATTGCTAGGAAAATACCCCAAAGTAATGAAAACAAGGACTCAGTCAAGTATTTATACACCAATGCCCCCTGTAACACTATTCACAAAAGTCAAAGCTGCAAATAATGCAAGTATCCATCAACAGAGAAATGTGTAAAGAAAATGTAATATGCATGTGCAACAGATTATTAATCATAAAAAGGGGACTGAAATTCTGATGTATACAGAAGATGGATAAGCCTCGCAAACACTACGTAAGTGCCAATTGCAAGAGAAGAAATACTATATGATTCCTCTCATTAACTATCTGTAACAGGAAACTTCACAAAGACAGAAAAAGATCAGAGATTACCAGGGATTAATGGTTACAAAGCATTTGTCTGGAGCTATGGAAAGTGAGTTTTGGTAACAGGTAATGTAAATAGTTAACTATCACGTACCTAATGCCATATCTAATTATCTAACGCATACTTTAGATAAACACATAAACATATATACATGCATTTACTACTTACATATGTAGTCATGTATGTTGTTTTAATCACATTTTTACCATAATAAAAAAAATAAGTTATAAGAGATATTTGCCAGTAGCTTTGGGACATACTGGCAAAATATGGAGACTTTAATGAGAAAAAGTAGAATGGCTTTGACACCCCCCCCAAAAAAAAACAGACCAAACTTGTGTACAAAGAAAGACTTAAGCTTAGTGATACAACTGTATCACAGGTAAACTTGGAAGCAATCTAATCTCTTTTCTTTATCAGTTTAGCAATGAAGTGATAAAAATTTGTAGGTAAAAGGGAAACTAGGCAGATATGGGGAAAAACTGGTATTACTGGGATAGGATAAATCAGAGTTCTGAAGAGTCAATTATACCTACATTTTTCATTCACCCAACACTTAATTCCATTTTTATGAAATAGAGGGGTCTTCCTCACTCCATACTCACAAATATATGAAAGGGACAGGGCAAGAAAAGAAGGAAGTACAGAGAGAGAGAGAGAAACTTTTGCTTCCTATACACCTTACACTACTTATACTTAAAGCATAATAGTTTTTAAGAATCTCACTAAGTGCTCAAAAATTAACTCAAAATGGATAAAGGACCTGGAAGTGAGACCTGCAACCATAAAATACATAGAAGAAAACCTGGGCAAAACCCTTCATGAATTTTACCTCAGAAATCCATTTGGGGAAACAACTATGGCTGGCAAAAAAATGAAGGAAAGCATAAACAGCTGGGACTATATAAAACTAAAAAGTTTCTGTTCAGCAAAAGAGACAATAAACAAAACAAAAAGAAACCCAACCAACTGGGAGAAAATATTTGCCCTGCAGACAAGTGACAAGGGTCTGATAACAAAGATCCACAAAGAGCTTCTACAGTTCAACAAAAGCAAAGCAAAAAACCCAATCAAAAAATGGGGAGAAGAACTAAAAAGACACTTCACCAAAGAGGAGATACAGATGGCTAATAGACATATGAAAAAATGCTCCACCTCACTAATAATTAGGGAAATGCAAATTAAAACCACACTGAGATACACCATCTTACACCAGTAAGAATGGCCCACATAAATAAAACAGACAACAAATGTTGGCGCGAATGTGGAGAAAAAGGAACTCTCTTACACTGCTGGTGGGAGTGCAAACTGGTCCAGCCACTATGGAAGACTGTGTGGAGGACCCTCAAACAATTGAATGTGGACTTACCATTCGACCCAGCAATCCCACTACTAGGAATATAC
>PVHY01016066.1:0-34567 GCA_004024945.1 Uropsilus gracilis
AAAAAAAATAAAAATGTTCTTAACTACTAGTGATAAAATTTTCTTACTGTGAGCACATGATAGAGAAGAATACACTGAAAAAGGAAGCAAATTGCATCAAAGTATTATAAAGAAGATAATTTCAACTTTGCAAGACTTTGCAAAGGGTTTTGGGGATGGTTTAGAATTTGTGGACAACACGTTGGGCACCACCACTGCTCCGAGGCACAGATCTCGAGAGGAATTGCTGCTTCCATAGATAGTCATATCTTCAAATTTCTTAGATAATGTCAAAATGTTATCCAAAGTGTTTAGAACAATTTCTACTCAGATGAAGGAGTGAATTATGAAAGGATTCTTGTTTTTCCACATTCTCACTACAGTTGATATGGCCAAATTTTTATATTTTTGCCAATAGGTAGATATGCATCAGTACCTTGCTTTGGTTCTAATTTGCATTGCCCTAATGAACACCCTTCCTAACCTATTGACTATTTTGTTTCTTCTTTATTCAAATATTTTTGTGTCTTGTCCAGTTTTTTTCTTGACCACATTTTTGGGGATTCTGTAGACATCTTGGTATAGTATAGATACTTCTTTCTTTTTATCTTTCCTGAACTCTTTTAACTTCATTTTCCCTCTTTTTTATTCTGGGATCTGCTACCTTTTTCTATAGAAAGTATATACTTGCAGTTTATTTTTTAAAGTCCCTTTCTGTTTTTTGGGAGGGTTTAAGGCTATTTGCATTGTTAGGCAGTTCACATTTTCTTCTTCTCTATTCAACTACTCTTACAATACCAGTGGAAAAGACCAGTGGAAATTGGTCTTGTGGCTAACAGCTTTCCAGGGAAGTGAAGAGGTAGGATGTCTACAACCAGCACAGTGCCTTCCTGCCTTGTGCTGCAGGTGTTTGTTTTCTCTAAGGCCGGAGCTCAGCTCACTGTACAGTTTGTACTAGTAGTCATGGATGTCTAAGTCATAGATGGGTAAAATGAAAGTTTTTGATGAAGGAGAGAGATTTACAGTGACTGGGGAGGTAGAAGTGGATGGAGGTCTCTAGGAATGGTTTCTTCAATTATGGAAGCTCCTTTCTTCTCAGGGGACTGACAGGGAAGGTCCCCATGTCCCAAGAGCAGCCTTCAAGAAGTAAGCCTCGGTCTCTGAGAATCCGCTGCAACTGAGGACAGCATGGATGTAGCACTGAGGGCGAAGCATGGGTACCAGTGGCCTTTGCACAGTTCATGGGCATTTGTAAACCTGGACACTCAGAGGTGATGCTAGGGATGGGCTGGGGAATGAAATAGAGAAGGACTTGCCACCCTGGGGAAATGAGACTTAAAAACATCACATTAAAGAGAATGATGAAGTGAGCATTTATTGCAGACAAGCTTGGGGACTGATATTTATGATTGCTGAAATCAAAGCTCTGATTTTCCTTCTTATGACTGAATAGTGCATGCTGAAACACTTCCATTCTTGCCCTGAGTCAAGTTTCCTAATTTCTTACATTGACAGATATATCAGATTCAAACCCATACCCAACATTATTCAGTGTATTTGTAGATATGCTTAGTTCCAGGAATTTCTATTTTGAGCCCCACTATGATTTTGATGTGGGGAGTTTGTTTTATTTACTATTTTTTTCTTGGTGGCTGTTGAGGGATAACGCTTCATTTTGTCCTTGCTCTAGTATCTGTCATGCAAGGCTGTGGCCAGTACTGAAGATGTTGCTTGTGAAGCATGTAATGTAACACAGACAGCAATTGGTAATTGACTTTATTATGATGCCTGTGAGGGAAGGTGGTCTTGGGTTTGGCTTGAATGCTTGAGTGTAAGTTGGCCAAAGGATGGTGGGAAAATCAGCATCTGCAGGAGAGAGCAGGACCCACTGGAGTCAGGCCACCCCTGAGGCTGCAACTTGGAGTATAGAGGGTGTCTACTACAGAGGAGGCTCAGGATCTGTCTGTCAACGGTTGTAGGTGGGGAATGACATGTTTGGTAATTGTATTGGAAGAGAAAGGAACTGACTGTGGAGACCTGTGAGGGGACAGTCAGTCTCACCTACTTGACAGTGACACATCTCCCATTGCCCCTTTCAGCTTCTAGATCCATGCTCCTGGTCTGCTTTTGTCTTCCTGGCAGACATATCTGGGGTATCGTCTTTGTAATAGAGTAGTCAGTGATGTCTTCAGTGAGAGGGAGACCTCATGCTGGAAATTTACAGAAAGAGAACTGCCATGCACTATAGAGTCAGAAAAGTTAAAACATTCCCATGTTATATAAAAAATGTGAAATAAATTATATATATAATTTCCCTTTCCATAGGGAAAGGTTTATATATCTATATACATACATACATACATATATATATATATATATGGGGAAAAGTTTACATATATATAGGTTTATATATATAAACCTTTCCCCATGGTCCATGGAGCCCAAGAATCTATAAGGGGGATCTGAAGCCAGAGAGTTGTTCTTGCTGACTCTCTTTCTAACGTGGGTAACCCCATGGTGAATTAAACATCCTTGATTTGGGATGAAAAGCTCAGTCTTGAGGTAGGGGTACTCTACCTCACTCAGAAAACAGCTGGCCCGTTACTCAAGGAAAACTAGACAAAAGTAGGCAACTACTAAAGCTGTTTTCCTTCTCCCCAGAAGCTTGATGAGATTTGCTTCAACCCTTGCTCTGAGGCCCTGTTTGCTACCTGGCTTCCAGCCTCTGATATTTATCTCTTTTGTTTACTGCTACCTCCACATCTAGAACAGTGCCTGACACATCTTAGACACTGAAATATCACTTGACTGAGTGAGGAGCCTCTGAGGAACTCTCACACGGCTGCCGCAGGCTTATCTTTCAGCTCCCTTCCTTCTCCATCTCCCTCCTGCAGGTCAGCCTCACTTTCTATCACCTCCTTGCCTGCCCTTATAAAGGAGCTCAAGTCCCTCAGGTAAAAATAGTAACATCATCCTCTGGCCCACTAGCTAATATTCTGCCTGCCTTATCTCATTTTCCATTTGCCCCTCAAACTTCTCACATCATCCCCACTCCAGAGCAAGGAGTTTCCACAAGCTCCCTCATCTTGATACCTGCCAAGTGGTGTACTTTACATTGCCTGAGCTTTGCTAGGGCCCTGTTCCCCTCAAAACATTCCTCTCTCAGGGTGGAAACAGTGACTTTTACTCATTTTTTCCCCTATTGTTTAGGTTATTCTATCTCATTTTACCCCCATTCTGAGTTTTCTCATTCTGTTTGACTCCTATGTGTTGGGGTTCCATAGTGCTCCATTCTTAGTCCTTTCTATTTTCACCTCCAGTGATCACAGCCTGCCTACAATGCTGGATGGTTGCCCCTTCCTAATTCCAGACTCAGCACATGTTTCTGGGCAGCTCTACCAGAGACCCTGCCAAAGTGCTCCAGAATCTTGTCTTGGGCTAGGGAAAGGGTCTATTTCCTTAGATCATCCTGAGTACCAACAACCATCTCCCTGTGGCCCCCAGGGTTTATTAGCTTGTCTTGAATATTGGAAATGAGTGAAAAGGTATCAGAGGATTTTAGAAGCAAGAGGGGAGTGCTAAAGTAACCAGGGAGGGCAGCTGTAGCCTCTAAAACAAGTGAAACACCAAAGAGGGGGATTTGCAGAGCTTGGATGGAGCTCAGGGAGGGCTCTGCAGTGCTCAGACCTGATCAGGTATGGAGAGAGCATAGCCTGTCTGGTGCTGAAAACCGGAAGTTGGGAGCAGAATCCACAGAGCTGCACCATCTGGTGCTGCTAGCTTTGAAGGGCCACAGTAGACGGCTTCTCGGAGGAGGAATAGCATCGAGCACTGTTGCTGTCAGGTGAGCCCTCAGTGGGCAGGCTAGGAGCCATGTCTTCCTCCCTTCCCATGAAGCCTGTATGTGTATGGAGGTTTGGAGTTGTATCCCCAAGTTGGTAGTTTTGTAGATGATTGGCAAGTCAATAAAACTTAAATAAAATATTAATCTGATATTTTTGCTCCAGGTGCACACATGCTGGCTGGCCTTCTTTGTGACCTGATATAGTATAAGCACCCAGGAGGGGCATTCCAAGCTTTCCGTCACCTTGCCGCTGTCTCTCTAGTCTCACCTTTGTCTGACACCTCATAGTTCACCCATGTGGGACTACAGGAGTTTCACTCTACTATCCACTTGTTCCCCAAACACTGGCTTGCCATCCTGTTTTCCCGTTGCCCATGTGCCCTGTTCCTCTTAAGATGGTGGCCTGGCTGATGCTGAGCTCCCTGGTACTCCTGGGCGAAGTCCTCATTTGTTCTCCTGTATCCCCCGCCTTGGCGTGCCTCTGTCACCGGATTTACCACTCTGGATTACACATTTTAATTTCTGTTTGACTTTCAGTGTGAATTGGGATTATGTTTAGATGTAAATGACAGCAGACCCCATATGACAGCATTGTGAACAAATGTAGGTGTTCATATTTCCAAGTCCCAGAGAAGTTGGCAGTCTGGAACCAGCGTGTCTGCTGGGGACTCTACCTGGTTGAGACAGCCCCCTCAACAGACAGCTGTCAACTGCCCATGAAGCTTTTCCAGTCAGATTCCCAGGTTTACAACCTGCTACAGTAGAAAAAAAGAGGGTGAAAGGCACACCTCCCCAGTCTTAGGCTATCTCCCACTTCTGACACTTCTGACAACAGGTTGTTTGTTTTCCTGTAACAAATGACCACAAGCTGGGTGGCTTAAAACAACAGAAATTTATTCTCTCACAGTTCTGGAGGCCAGAAGTTGAAAATCAAAGTGTCGGCAGGGAGACACTTACTAAAGAGCCTAGGGAAGGATCTGTTCCTCGCTGACACTCAGGGGTTTCATGGTTTATGGATGCATCTCTGCATCTCCCCGTCTCTGCTTCCCTCTTCACAGAGCCTCTTGTAAGGACACCCTTTGGATTCACCCTGCTCCAGCTTGAGCTCCTCTTAGCTAATAGTATTTGCAAGTATCTTATTAATGCACAGCTTGCATATAGGGGTGACCATGAAATCTGCAGGATGCTATTCACCTAGTACCAATCTTACCTCTTCATTTTGCAGGTGTGAAACAGTGTCTAGCACATATAGGAACTTAACTAAAAGTTTGCAGAATGGAATACAAGTGAATACTGGCTTTCAGAGTGTTTGGCTACAGTGCTCTTTAATTAACATTCACCGAGTTCCTTTCCTCACAGGGCTGGTTAATCATTTTGTGACATTTTCTCGTGAAAAATTAGAACCAAATCAGTGTGGGATGACTTCCTGATGACATTCATGCTCATTTAAAATTCATTTCTTCTCAAAATAAGACATGGACATAGTTTAAAGTGAAGCAATACTTAAAAAATTTAGAAGAAATTATGACAAAATGGAGCCTTCTCTTTCTTATTCCTTAATCCTGCCTTCAAATGTACCTGCTCTGAAATCTTCTGACAGTGTCTTCTGGTAATTAATGCCATGCTTCTATGTAACTTGTGTATAATATCAAATTTAGGTATTTTTGCAAACCTGTTAGGGTCTCACCGTGTCCCTTGGGCACTACTTCTTGAGTGTCTGTTTACCTGATTTGAGCTGTCAAGTTTTGTATCTCTTGCTCTCTCTTTTTTTAAAACACATCGATATTTATTTTTTTTCTTGATTTTTAAACTTTTATTTATCTTCTTACATCATTGGTCATTTTTGTACACTCTTTGACTCCCCCCTCCCCCACAAGTCTCAGATCATCACATCACCTGTAAACTATCACCATGATCCCTTGTACTCTTTCCTTCCCTGTTCTGACCCCTCTTCCTTTCCCTCCCCAGCCTCGAATTACTAAAATTGGATCAACCATATGACCCAGCAATTCCACTCCTAAGAATCTACCCAAAGGACACAGTAATATTAATCTGAAAGGAAACCTGCTCCCCTATGTTTATTGTAGCCCTATTTACAACAGCCAGGGTACGGGAACAAGCAAAATACCCAAAAGCAGATGAATGAATCAAGATTTCTTCCAAGGCTGCCCCATGTGTATAGAGGGCAGGCAAAAGTGCTGAAGAGTTCCTCCTCAAAAAGCCCCCAACCTTGTGGAACTTGGTGTGTGAGTTCCCTCTCTCACTCCTCTGTTGGGGCTGACTCTGAGTGTGCCTCCCATTTCGCTAGAGTTTCTCCGGGAGATTAAGGCCTAGTTGTCCTGGCATCATGCTCCTGTATTGGGGGTTGGGGAACCCTGTATTCTCCCTGCTTCTCTATGGTTTTTAATGTATTTCAAGTAAATACACACATATCCTTTTAAAAATCATGTTAATATATATACAGCATATAATTTATCTATTTATTTATTTATTGATTGATTGATTGATTGAAACTAGGTCTTGCTATTTTTGCCCATGGAACCGTAGGCTCTCGTTACCCGGGGTACCACAGACTCAAACAATACCCAGCTCAGCTTCCCAGGTAGCTGGGATTACAGGCACGTGCCACCACACCCAGGTATTTTTTTGGAACTAGGTCTCGCTACGGGCTCCAGGTGGACTTGAACCACGATCCCTAGCCCTAGTCGCTTTATAGGCTGAAGCTTACAGGCACAAGCCACTGTGCCTGGCCTAAAATTTATCATTTTAAGCAGTTTTAAGTGCACAATTCAGTAGCATTAAGTGTATCCACACTGTTCTATAATCATCACCACTACACTTCGCCAGAATATTTCATCTTCTCAATCTGAAACCCTGGATCCATTAAACAATAGCTTTCTGTTACTACTTTTCACAACTCCTGCTAACCACTCCAAATAAGGTTTTACAACAACCCTTATTTTGCCATCCCCTTCTGGGGAAATTCAAGCTAACATGTGCATTGACTGTTGATTTCATGTCATAGTCATTTATCATTTTCAACAAGTATCTGCTATGTGGCAAGCATCATTCTATTAGATTTCTATTATATGAAATTAGGAAGTGTTATAAGGAAAAGTATAGCACAGTAAAATGATAAGAGTGTAGATTGGGGAACACTATTTTAAATAAGCAGAGTTTTAAGTAAAATAAGAAATCTGTCTAAGGGAACAGTGTTCTAGGCTGAGAAAACAGCCAGTGTAAAGTCCAGACTTGGAATAGACTTAGAATTAACATTCTTACTCCTCTACCTGCACACATACATGTCCTAATGTTCTCAATATGGTTAAAGCATACATTTGGTGTAAACTAGTAGTTGACTGTTATATTATTAGGCTCATGTAAATATTGTTTACTGCTAAACCATTAGTGTGGTACAGTGTATTTTTGTTCTAACACAACTTTTATTTTTGTTTTTCTAAGACTTAGAAATTCTTTTTACTTCCTTTGTTTAATATCAACAAAGATTTGGTTAGAGAAGCAACTTCACCAGTTTAAAATTTGTATCAGTTCTACCTTTTTTCTGAAACTTTATGTTTTTCATTGTTTCTTCCTCAGCATTGCACATGACTGTCTTGGGGATTTCTGGATTCAATCTTCCTTTTCTGTTAGTTTCGTCCCCTCTGCCTCTTTCTCTTATTTGTATTCATATATGTGTGTGTAACTTTGCTCATGTGTGTCTATATGTGTGTAAAATTCATATAGTTTTGTAGTGTCAAAATTCATCTCTAGTAGCTCCTAGGAGACAGTATATGGGCAATAGGAAACCATGTCTCTCACATCTGAAAATGCATGGTCTATTCTCAAAGTTGGTTAAATGTTAGATGAAGTATTTAAATCTTGATTGAAAATCACTTTTTCAATTCAAAATTTTGAAGACATTGTCCCTTCTGTCATGGTCTTATTCTTGAGAAATCTAATGCCATTCAGAGTACTGCAGTTCATTATATGCAACTTTCTTTCCTCCCTCCTTTCCCTTTTTTCTTTCTCCCTCATTTCCTCTCCCACCTTTGTCTACCTATCTTTTAATGATCATTTTAATCCCATGTTTTGAAATTTTTGATTAGGGTTTCTTGTTTTGGGCCTTTTTTCATTCAGTGCGTTGGTATTAAATAGACCCTGTTAATTTACTCCAATTGGAAGTCTTTTTTTTCAAAATTTCATCTGTCTTAATAGCTCCCTACCACTTTTTTTTTCTGGAACTTTGATTAGTTTCAACTCTCCTGAGTTGCTCATCGAATTATCTATATGCCATTCTGAAGTTCTTTCAACTGTTTCTTCTTCTCTTTTCAACTTTTTCTTCTTTTTATTTATTTTTAAAAAGTGTTTACTAGACTATTTCCTTTTTTTTAACTTTTCTACTGTTTTAAAATTTTTGATGTTCATAATTTTTTCTTGTATTTTTTTCTTTAGAGAGCTTTCTTTATTTTTTAATTGCTTAATTTGATATTAATACATTCTGTTCTCCACGGGTATAATATCTTATATCTCTCTAATGTACTGATGGGGCTCCTTGTCAGGAAAACAGTGGGAAACTGATGGTTCCAGAAAGTTAACCCATTGGGCAGAGGCAACACCCAGGAAAAAAGTAATAAATTTACTGAGCCCCTGTGATAGAATTAGAGCCCTATAAGAGGAAACCAGAGAGCTTTTTTTCCTTCCCAATATTTACAGGTATAGTAAGAAGGCAGTCATCTACAAGACAACTCTCACCAGAGAGCCATTGACAAGGGCCTTAATGTTTGACTTTCCAGCTTCCCACTGTGAGAAATAAGTGTTTCTTGCTTAAGTCACCTAAGTTGATGGCATTTTGTTATGGCAGCCTGAGTTAACTAAGAAGAGGAGCTTTTCCTTGAGTGTGGAGGCTATGGAGAGGGAATTTGGGAGCCTGACTGTTCCATATAAAAGCTTTCAGTACTGTTTTTTCCCCACCTTCCCCAGAACGCAGAACCTTCAGGCTGATATTTCCTGCAGCCTCCAGTCAGTTGAACTGATAAGCCAGTCAGCTTTGTCCTGTCTTCTAGTCCTGTCTGATTTCCAGAATATTGCAGATCTTTTCTGTTGCAGTTTTTCTCCTCCTCTCACTATCTTTGTAATTCCTTTATTATTATATTACAGCTATTTCATGAGGGATCAGATATACCTGCTCATTTCACATATTTACGTGGAGTGTTCCACAAGCTGTTGACATTGCCGTGTTCTGCAGGAATGCTAGCTAGAGGAGGAAAGATCGATGTACAAACTCTGGACAACTGCATTTGGATGTCTGCATGACCAAGCATTCATTGACTATGTGTATTCGGACAGGGCTCATCTTCACTGTATCTGTTTGATTGTGTGGGAATTGAGAGTTATGGTAGTATTTACATCAGAGATATGTAAGTTAATGCTTGTAAAATGCTTTGTTATTTTGAGCTCAATAAATTGGAGCATTTGTTATCATTAATATAATTAATGTATAAATGTATTTCCCAGAGATAAAACACCTCCACAAGTATTATCCTTATTACAGCTGAGATTATATCTGATAAGAAAAAGACCTTATTATTACAGAGAAAAGTCCCTAATGATTCCAACCTAGCAAGCTATATATTAAAATGTTTATTTTTAATGATTTAGCCATATCATTTTTTATTTTTTGTTATTTATTTAGCTAGGTAACTATTATGCACCTACTATATACCCCTAACCACATACTTAAACCCTGTGGGGACACAGGAGCAGGGGCATGCAGATCTGTCCTTAGAGAGCTTATAGTATAGCCAGGGAAACAATTAAGGAGCAGCCTAATACTGAGTCATGAGCTGCTGACTTAAGTGCCACACAATTGAGTAGACTGTAGGATTAGATGAGGGAGAAGGTGGCTTCATGGAAGGTGCAGCATTGGTCTTAGAGGAAAAAGCAGGTTCAGATGAACAAGAGAAGGAAGGGTTCTCTGGGTGACAGAAGTGGCAGATGTTCTTCACCCCTCCCCCACCCCTGGAGGGAGGAGAAAGTATGTGTGCAGAAAACCACTCAAAGAAGGCAGGGGAAGAGAAGGGCTTGGGGAAGGTTGGGTATTTGAGGTGAAATCAGATTGTGATTGACTTAGAAAGGGAAACTAACAAGCTGGCAGAGTACATGGCTCACCCGGAGCTCCTGCAAAGGAGGATGCCACAGTGAAGCTGATGCAGGCATCCCTAGTGCTTTATTCTAGATTCCATCTCACCCTCAGGAGAATGAGAACTCAAAGAGGGAGAAGTTTCCAATCTTGCCTAAAAAGCTGAGCAATGGGATGGATGAAAAATTTATGTGAGTCATAAATATTGTAAGAGCCAATGTACCAGATACACTAAAGGATAAAGTTTGGGAAAAACCCACTGCTGTAGAGGGGAGCTATTCCAGTGGGAAAAGGGGTGTCAGGGGAGTCAGATTCTCCCTGGTAGCCACAGTGTGACTCTCAGGGTGTGGGGCCCCGGGATCCTCAGAAAGGCTGCATCTCAATGACTGCATGTTGTAACAGGATGGCAGGTTTCTGCTTGGTGAGGCACTGCTCCAGTTTCCTCTTTGATCCATTTGCACCTCAGAGATGTGGTGTGAAGACCTTCACCACTGATGGATGACTATGAGTTCTTATATCTCATTACCCACCAAGTGACTTCCTTTTCAGAAGACACATGCAAGCAAAGCCTAGAGCTGGAGACTAGCATTAGCTCACAAGGAGCCCGCTCTCTTCAGGTAGTTGTCCCTTGGTTAGTCTGTGGTGCTTCGTTTCAGCTTTCCATCTGGAGGTGGGGTGTGAGTGTGGTGGGGAGAAGAGCCCAAAACAACCCAGACAGGACAGGCACGCAAGCAAGGCCTTGCCCAGAGCTGTGCTGATTAAGGTTTAACAACCAGTTCTGGGGGTGCTGGGGGTGATGCCTGCTGAATTCTGTGTGTCCTTGCTCCTCACCTTGACCCATTTCAGGCTGCCAGAACAGTTCTAGAAAAATTAATACTCAACCCTCATAAGCTGGTAGGCACCTTTTCAAGCACATCACTGGTCCTGCCATCTCTGGAAGTTTAGAAACCCAAGAGGTCAGCATTCCTTTTACCATCAACAGTAAAGCAGCTGGGTGCCTTAACTCTAGGGATCTCAGGTGGTCCAGTGCTGTGCGCCATTTGCATCCCAGAAGAGTCATGCCAGATGAGATAAAGGAAAATCTCAGGGTTAATGGCCCCTGAGAAAACTTAGGGACTATCTGGAATGGCCTTCTGATGTAGCACTGGCGCCTCCAGGCTTTTCCTTATCAATGTTAGCCCTTTCTAAGATTAAAAACCACCCCTATGCTACCCCATCCTCAATTACTCTTTGCTTTAAAATGTTAATTGTCTCTCAAGATGGCTTATCTTCCATAAAATTCGCCAGGTCATCACCCTGTGTTCCCATATATACCTCTTCCTTTTGTTAATAAAGTTGTCTCATGGTTCATACTTCCATTTAACCCCCGGCTGTGGCTGGGCCATCTCTCCTCGTCGTTTCATTTCTCGTACCCTGCATAGCCATCAACAGTCCAGTGTCTAGATCTCCCTAGACATCTAGGGCAGGTCAGGCTAGGTCTCCAGGTTGGAAGATAGAAATTGGAAAATCAGTCTGGGAGTGACTTGGGCTTCGGGTCCTCTGACTGCCTCCTGGTGCTGCCAAATGGCGCAGCAGTCAGCTGCAATATGGAGGGAGTGTGCAGGTGGAAGAGCACAAAAATCACCTTAGAAATGGAGAGATTAATCTGCTGGCAATTGATGCAGCTCTCCTGCCCACAAGGGAGGCAGTGAACTCCTCTCATCATGGAAGATTCCCGATATCACCTGTGTGAAACCTCTCAGAGGTTTGCTTTTATGATGGTTAGGTTTTCAGAGCCTATTAAGAGCCAAGTGCCACATTGGCTGTGGCACAGGGACATCTAGTCTCCACAACAGCCCAGAGGAGTGAAGGTGCTCTTCATCCCCACTTTACATACAAGGAAACTGAGACCTGGGTTAAATAATGTGCCGAAGGTGACACAGCTAGTGAGTAACAGAGCTGAGCTGGGATTTGAAGATAATCCTGTTTGACTCTAGAACTCACCTTCCCAACCACAAAATGCATCACCAAAGGGAGAATCCAAGCCCATCCTGGAGTGCAGACCTTCATGTGGTGTCCCTCCTCATTTCTCATTCCTGGTTGTTTGCCGCAGGGGCTCATAGGACTTCTTGAACTGGTTCCAGAGCCAGATTGTCCAGTCCTGGGGGTGCCCCAAACCCAACTGCAGCTGGCAGGAAGGTAGAAGCTCAAGTAGCATGGACCCTGAGGCTGGAGATATCAGCAAATGCCACCCTGTGTTATGGGAGCAGAGTGATTCCTGCTAAAGATGAAGGGATGTCACCTCTGAGAAAACACCTCCTCTATGGAGCCATTTATCTTTGCCTCTCAAGCAAGGATTAGGGTGCTGGGTTCTGACCATAGTGCCTAGGGGCTTACTAGAGCACTGTCTGAAAGACTCAGTGCAGCAGTAACTAATGCAAAATGAGTGCAACCTAATGAGCTGTAAGATGCCATCACCAGTCCTGCTGCAAAAGTAGAGGATTTTATTGGCTGAGAGGATTTAGGGACTCAAGAAGATCAGGCTCAAGTGTGCCGGGTTGTCTTCCCCTAGTCATAGAAGGTCCAATTTCCAGCAGTCAGTAAGGACTACGTAGACAGCTCCTCCATGGCCTGGAAAGGGAGACTTCATCACTTTTTCCTTGCCTGATTGGCACATCCTTTAAGAGGACCCTCTCCATATACTCCATGAATCTGAGACACAATTTGCTACCTTCTTGACTTTCTAGCATTCTTTCCTCTGCCATATCAAGCATTACTCACTTCCATTCTCTGTGTTATGCTTACTCTTCAATGAATATGCTTATTCTATGCTTACTCAACCTTCAGATATAAACCTTCCAACCTCCTTCAAGAGGTAGTTGGAAAGAAATCTCCTTCTTTAACAGGTTTCCTCTGACTCCCTCCACTGCTATTGGAAGAACTTTTCCCCTCCTTGCACTCTCTTAGAAGACTGCATCTTTTTGATAATGTGTCCTCATCTGTATCATATTTATATGCAGGGAAGTTTCTTGAGGGCAGGAACAATGTAGAACTTACTGCTGAATCTACAGAGAATCTGACAGTGCCTTGCGCATAGTAAGGTCTCAGAAGATACTTGCTGAACAAGACTTTAAACTTTATTTTCAAGGTCAGTCTACACACCTCCCCCCAAAATGAAATCTTCTCATTGACCTAAATGGGTTATCTGCAGGGCACATCATTATAAGGATTACACATCAAATACCTTGTGGATGTGTTGTTTATGCATCATTCCCTAAAATGTACTCAGATGAACTGATACAACTGAATTTATTAAACTGTAAAACTGAGATAGTTCATGACCTTTGTTCAGCCAGCACATGAAAACACACAGAAAGTACCACCTAAAACAGAGTGATGCTTCTGATTAACCTTCTCAATGTCAGTCTTTCATAGAACTTTTGCATGAGAAGCAAGAGGTTCAATTAGATGAGGAAAGCCTAGGTAATGTATTCAGGGCCACACTTCAAAGTGATTAAGCACAGAGTCTAACCACACAGGGGATCCCAGGTACCTAAACTTGAAGTTGTGTCAAATTTCAAGTTGCTTTTCTTTGCCTACCTCATAAAAAATCCTCTGTTGGCTTTACTTTCCATGCTTCTGAGAAGCAGAAAAGGTGCCTCAGAGTTTCTTGCAGTTGTAGGAATGAGGTACTTCTTTCTTTCTGGCTATTATCTGGCTCCTGGAGCCTTACCAATGACTCTCTCCATAAATGCAACATAGCAAATGACTTTTTCAAGTTACCAGGACAACATCTACTGCTGCATCTTGACTCTGCTGATTAGGCTGGTACCATGAGAAAATCTTCCTTTTCATGAAGTTACTGATTACAGCTCTGAAGTAAATTCTCATGTGCCATAATCACAGGGGTGACACTCCTCATATTCATAGCACCAATCACACTTATGGAGACGGGATTAGCCAGGATATGTGTGTCAGGAGGTAGGACTCTTGGGTACCATCTTAAGATTTCAAACACTTCCATTTCTCACCTCAAGTTTTAGTTCTCTCCATCTGAGGTATCTGACCACGGGAGCTTTGGGGTTACCCCAGATAAGGGGCACTTAACACCACTAAGGGACAATCTCCACCAATTTGAAAGGGATTGGTGAGTATCGACCTTGCCTACTTGACCCCTTGGTGACACAATAACAGAAAGAGAGCCCAGAAAGATCTAAACCTGCTTTCCTAGAGTAGTGACCTACCTATTCATGTGACTGACAGTTTTCCTCTTTTGCTAATTTCAATTCTTCATCCCTCACCACACTTTCTATTTCAGTTCTTAGATATTCTACTTGTACCCAAATTGTTGGGGGGAAATCAACTCCTTGTGTCCCTGTTGCTCGTTCTGAAGCAGCCCTGGAAAACCCTTTCCATTCTTCTCGGATCTTAATCTCTTGACCTCACCCAAACTTTTTGGGGAAATGACTTGACCAAACCTCTCTGACTCAGCTGGAAGATAGAAGCTACCACTGCTTCCCTCTTTTCTTCTTCCTTCCCACTGCCCTAATCTCCCTTCTAGTATCCAGAGAAATAAAGTTCCTCCTGTCAGCAGTCACACGTTTTCTTTCTTGTCTCACTTCCTTCCAAGACACTAGCTCTTCTTTCCACCCACGGACCGGCTCATCTCCATTGAAATAATTCTGTTTTTAGCCCACCTGTCACCTAATGCATTCAACTTGAGCCACCTTCCCTCAAAACTCAGTCTGTGCTGCCAGCTTACACTTCTGCAGTGGCCACACACTTCCCAAGCCCAGGTGGTTCCGTTCTGTCTCTCTACTCTGCCTAACTGACCTCTCAGGCACCAATAGTCTCCTGCTTGCATCTCCATAGTCGTTCTGGCTTAGGTTCTTATTATCTGTTGTCACTGTAGAAAGAGAAGTTTCTACTCCTTGTTGAAATTTCTTCCCTGGTTTTTATGAAAATGATCTTTTTTGGTGTCTTTCTTTTTCCGACAACTGTTTCGCTTCCTCGTCTTTTCTACCCACGTGTGGACATCCCAGGCTGCCCCTTTTCCTCCTCATCTGAGCTCTCCCTTGGAGTTCCACAGTGCTAACAACCTGCTAGGCTCCCTACTGCTGCTACTCACACTCCTCATGGTGCTCCTGCTTCACACTCTCCTCCTGGCTTCCACACCAATTCCATCCTGAGTCAGGGGTGATTTATTTCACAATATACCATCTTTTGAGACTGCAGGATCAAGGCATGCACGCCATCAATGGGTTTTCTTCATTTTAAATGAGCCTCTGCTTTACGGCATGACCAGGCCTCTCTCTGTCCCTCCAGGATCAATGACGGCCACTGTAGTTACCAACACCACCTTCTTCCTACTTTATCGCCCATCCATTCCAGAGCTCTATACAAGTCTTCACTGCCTGGCACATGACTGTGCTACAAACTCCCAAAGAGTCCAAAATCAGTTCTAGTCAACTCAGTCCACAGACTCTCTCCACCCTGGTGCTAGAATTCTTCTCAGTAGCCCCTACTGACACTTCACTAACTGAAGAGTGTGTGATAAGGGTCATCTTCCTTCCCAGTGATCCTGGTACTGTCCTCTTCCCTTAGCAGACTTCCTAGCTCTCTCCACTCTTCACATGGTCCAGTTGGGCACCCCTTCCCCCACTCTTCCATGATCATGTTGTGTACACTCTGTCTCTGGACCCTATGCATTCTCTTTTTTTTCTTTCTGAGAATATACTGTGCCATTCCTCACCCTGAAGCATCTATTGATCCTGAAAAATCCAACTTAAATGCCTGCTCTATGAACAGTCGTTCTTGTTCACACTTCACGTGAGCTCTCTAGACTGGGGACTCTGCCTGCCCCATTCTTGAATCTCCAGTGTCATCGAAGCAGATCACTACTGCTAGATAGATGATTAGAGAGGGCTCATTTGAAGCATGTTCCCATACAGTATTTTATTTGATCTTGACAATGAGATTGTGGAGAAGAGGGGTGAGTAGATGATGGAGAGAAGGGATAAGAATCCAGAAAAAGGAAGACTAGCTGTGCTCTACCAGGGTAAACTGGTGAGATGATCTTACTCCCTGTCACACTTCACTTGAACTGCCAGTATGAAGCACAAGGTTGGGTCCCTTAAACAGTGGATATGTATTTTTTCACTATTCTGGAAGTTAGGTGTCCTTGATCTAGGTGTTGTTCTGAGGCTGCTCTCCTTGGCTTGCAGATGCCTGTCTTCTCCCTGTCCTCCTCACATGGTCTTCTCTGCATACCCTAGACTCCTCTTCTTGAGAAGTGCCTTTCCTATTGGTTAGGATAGACTTTAATGATGTCATTTTAACATGAACCTTTTTAAAGACCTATCTTCATAGGCAGTTAGATTTTGAGGTACTGGGGATTAAGAATTCCACATAGGAGTTTGGGGGTAGAGAGCACAATTAGACCATAGCACTTTCTCTTGGTAGGTAGAAAGGTGATGAAGGTCATCTGAGTGGCCTCTGAACATATACTGGAAGCATATACTTCCAGTAGAGGAATGGCCATTAGGTATTCACCCCTCTGCCTTTCTACAGTGCACAGATCTTATGGCCCTTCCCTCCAACCTCTTCACAAGCTCAGCATTTACCTCACAGGCCCACGGGTGTCTCAGACTCCCAGTGGTCTTACTTTGAGCAGGCAGAGTTGACAAGTGTGTCTCTCTGTCTTTTTGTGGGATGCCCTCCATCTGCTCAATGTATTTATAAATGTGAATCCTCCAAGACTCTCTTCACCCTGTCTCGCTACTCATAGCCCTCACCCTCCTGGCCCAGAAGCCTCTGACTGGCACACTCCTCCCTCTTTGTTCTGGATTAATCTCCTCTTTTTCTCTAGTCATTCACCCGTGAGGCCTTGTCACTCCAAGAACACTGCTAGACTTTGAAAATATCAACTGGGTCTCACACTTCTATTCTTCACAACCCTGACTCAGCTGACCCCATATGAGGCCTCAATAAATGCTACTCGAGATCAAGTAGAGCATAGAAAAGCTTCCATTCCTTATATGAACCATACAGAATTAAAAACAGTAGCTAAACTCTGGACCTAAACCCTTTATCACTTTTTCTGGTTTCTGCCAAACCCCCTCCTTCAAAAGGCTGCGGTATGAAGAGAGAGTAGGGGGCCTGCAGGCAGGCAAGTTTCAGGAGACAGCTACCCCCTACATACCTCCCCCATTCTCCTCTTGTAGCCGCATCTTCTCTGCAGGCCCACCTCATCACCCCCTCATGAAGGTCTATACCCTTCCTCACTCCCTGTCCTCTTCAAACACAAGCCAACTTCTAGGACAGAACCACAACTACGGTCTTGTTCTCTGCCCTCTGTCCCACCAGGGGGCAGCAGGACTCACTTTTCCCAAGCCCTCATGCCTCAGGTCCATATTCACGTCTACAACGACTTTTCCCAGAATAGGTCCTGAGAGCACAGCCTAGAGCGAAGTGCCTTAGAAAATACGTTCTCTTGTAAAATAACTTAGAGTTCGCTACTCCTTGAATTTCCTCTTGGAAATTCACCGTCTAAACAAGCACATTGAGAAGACCCACGGTAAAGAGGCCTATTGATCTGTCCTTAACCAGCTTTCAGGACTTTGCGCTGACACTCCCAACCCCGCTTTCCCTCCTCCCTGTACTTGACAACTTTAATATTTGAGCACACACATGGTGACTGACGGGTTTACAAGTGACCGATGGAAGAAGGGGGAACATCAGAAGAGAAACTGACGGCAGCAGAGCTGGGGGACTAGGGTACGGTCATTCAGCCTGTCTGTGGAACAGCTTGTGAAAGGGAACAGTGCAAGACTCCTAGGCTAAGCTCCTTGGACTATGGTGTGGTTGGAGGCAGAGGGAGAAGTGACGTTTCAAGCGGCCTTGGTGTACGGCGGCCAGAGACCCTGCTGCCTGCCTTCTGGTCTCTCACTGATTTTCCCCTGCTTGTCTCCAGCCCCCCCCTACATGCCCCCCTCTCTGCTTTACTCAGCTCAGCCTGAGTAAAGACCCTGAAACCTTAAAGCTCAGCCCATGACTCCGGTCAACAGAGTCAGGGAAAATAGAACCCCTGAGGCAGCAGTTAGGCTGAGATGCAAGAGCTGTCGGGACCTATATCAATAGACTGATGTTCTTCTGATGAAGTTTCTCCCATGGCCTCGGGCAGAGTAGAAGGGAAACAGCTTGAGTTCTCAGAGCTGCAGCCACCTGCTCCTGAGTATGCAGAGCATGTCGGAGGCCCACGACTCTCAGAGAAAGTCTCTGTTCTCCGGGATAGAGCAGAGGCCCCTATTAAGCTGGGACTGTCTTTGGGGGTGTATCCTGAGGCCCCTCCTTTGCTGTCTTCATGCCTTCCATCCCGGAGCAGCAGATGGGGGGTGCTGCGACCTGTGGTTCAGATGGTTGGGGTGCACACCCCACAGGGCACTCCACTGGCTCATATCTGCAGCCTTGGTCATGTGGTGTGTCATGAAGCTGTTCTCCTGGAATGGACGGCTCCCCTTGGCTTAATGAGGGGATGCAGAGCCAGCAGAGCAGGGCTCACATGGCTGAGGTGGAAAAGGTCCTGAGGAACCCAGCTGAGTGGCAATTACAGAGATAGATTTCCTGCTCTTTTCTATATCTCATAATTAATACAGAAGCCGGAGTGGTACTCTTGGCGAGCAAACCCAAAGGAGGAGGCAAAACGACTGTAGGCTTCACAAGATGCCATTCCCTTCCCTCTGAGGTAGGTGTTCAGGGATCTGAGCCAGGGGCAGACATTTCAGCAGCTTGATTGCAAGAGACAGAGAGACAAGGCTCACAGCACAAGTGGAGCCTTGCACACCCCAGGCCAGTGCCTGTGGCTCCTGCTTGCATGTCAGCTTGCAGTGCCCATAAGAGCTGTCGGTCTCCCCATGATAAGACAAGAGTGGTGGTGAGAAGGGGTGCCTGATTGTGTTGGTGACAAGCACAGTGACTGCAATGGGGATGAGTACCGAGGGGGGCGTGCCATGGGAGCTGCTATGTCTGGAGCCTGGCAGATCCTGCCTCTGCCACCTGCTGGTGTAGGACTTTTCATTGATTCTGAAGGAAACTTCCAGTTTCCTTCTCTATAAACCTGGATCATGATACTTGCACTTATTTGTTTAATAAATCATATAAGTACATGACTACACCCTAAGGTGTATTCTCAGTGCTCAAGGAAAGCAGCAAGCAGAACATAGGCCTGTTCTCTTAGGTTCTTTGTAGTCTAACATGGCACAGCAAACAACTTGATGCTGGTGTGATGTGTCAGGCAGTCATGAGCCAAAAGGAGACATGTAGAGCAGAGTAAGGGCCTATAGAAGAGCAGAGGAGTGGTTCTTCCTTAAAAGATGAGCAATCAAGGCATCTTCAATAAGGTGGTCCTGGAACAGAAACCAGATGAAGATGGGGCATGCAGATAAGTCACACAGACACCCAGAACAGGGCAGAAGGAGCAGGTGTATGACTGTTGGGGCGAGTGCACAGCAAGTTCACGAAAATACTGCATGTGATGAGAAGAGTGGGAGTGAGGAAGTGTGGAGAGAGGCGTGTGTGTGTTTGTGTGTATGTGCATGTTAACATTCTTGTCTGGATTTATTGATATGAAGAAAGGAATTTAGAGAGAAACCCAATCAAAGGCTCAAGCAAGGAGTGTCTACCAAGGTCACACTACTAACCTGAGCTACACGCTGGGCTGGAGAGAGTGGGTGTCCTGGTTTTATGGGGTGGGTCCCCAGTGCCAGATGGCAGCGTATTGGCTGACCAGAGATTTGTGCTTTTCAAAACAAACAAGGACCAGGCTAGCTCAGTAGCAGGAAGATAAAGTAACACACAAGGTCAGGTTCCAGGAACCTGGTAACAAATTTCAGGGGGTTCAGAACATGGAGGTTACTCTAAGTGAGATGGAAAATCATCCGGGGCCTTGATTGATCAGAGAAAGATGTGGCCTAACAAGCATTGCATTGTAGAAACCTCACTCTGGCTCCTTGGAGAAATACACATTTTGAGACTAAGTGGAGAAGCAGGGAGACCAGTTGGGAAGCTGCATCTTCAGGCGAGAGATGATGACTTGGTCAGTAGAGGTTAGGAAGAGTTAGGTTCTGGATATAGTCTTTTCTTTTTGTATTATATATATATATATATAATTATATGTATATATATACAATTTACATCTTTGTCAATTTACATCTTTTAACTTTGTCAGGCCCAGGGTTCTCCCACTACCCTGTCGCCCATGTGCCATCATCTTAGTCTTTTGTGGCCTTCGCACCCCCAGTTTCCCCCCTCCCCTACACTTGCTCTATATTTCAGTTCTGCTGACAGTTTTAAGTTTTTCTTGTCTGTTGGTTTGTTCTTCCTATCTCCCTCATATAAATGAGAACATCCCATATTTCTCTTTCTTTTTCTGGCTTATTTCTATTAGCATGATTTCTTCCAGCTTCATCCATGTTGCTGCGAATGACATGTTTGTTTTTTCTTGATTGATGAATAATATTCCATTGTGTGCATATACCACAGCTTTTTGAGTCATTCATCTACTTTGGGGCATTTGGGTTGTTTCCATATCTTGGTTATGTAAACGATGCTGCAGTAAACATCTGGGTACAGTATGGTGTCCTTTTGAATTAGTGTTTTTATAGTCTTTAGGTAAATTCTTAGGAGTGTGATTGCTGGATTGAATGGTAGATCCATTTTCAGTACTTTAAGGGTACTCCATACAGTCTTCCACAGTGCCTGAACCAATTTACATTCCCACCAACAGTGTAAGAGTGTTTCTTTCTCTTCACATTCACACCAGCACTTATTGTTGTCAGTTTTTTTTTATATAGGCTATTCTTACTGGTGTAAGGTGGTATCTCACTGTGGTTTTGATATGCATTTCCCTGATTATTAGTGATAATGAGCATCTTTCATATGCTTGTTGGCTATTTGTATTTCCTCTTTGGAGAAATGTTTTTTTTAGATCTTCTCCCCATTTTTTTGATTGGACATATTGCTTCGTTTTTGTTAAGTTGTGTGAGTTCTTTCTGGATCTTGTTATCAGAATTTTTCACTTGTGTGTAGAGCAAAGATTTTTTTTTACCATTTGGTTAGGCTTCTATTTGTTTTGTTTACTGTCTCTTTGGCTGTACAAAAGATTTTTAATTTCATGTAATCCCAGCTGTTTAAGTTCTTTAATTCTTTGGCATCTGTAGTTGTGTCCAGAAAGGGGTTCCTGAAGTGTAGGTCTTGGAATGTTTTGCCCATTTTTCCCTCTATGTAATTTATGGATTCAGGTCTTAACTAAAGGGGAAAAAACCATAAAATGTAACAAAGATAGTCTCTTCAACAAATGATGCTGGGAAAACTGGACCACTACATGCAAAAAAAAAAAAAAAAGAAAGAAAGAAACTAGACCACTCCCTCACACCATGTACAAAAATCAACTCAAAATGGATAAAAGGATCTGGATATATTCTTCAGGCAGAAACTATAGAATGTATTGATATACATATAGTAGGGTTGTAAATAGTGACATACATAAGAATCAGGTCATTTTTATGACCTCAAGAATCTGTCCTGGGCAATGAGTAAAATAGAGTTGTCAGATTTTGACATCAGGAGAAACTTTTGGTTGTGGGTGTGGTGCTGCAGTCGAGAATATGTTTTCTGTGTGCTGAGTTGTGGTGCATGTGGGTACATGGTAGATAGACAAGTGGATGTGGTGAGCAGATAGCTGCATAAGAGAGTTTGCTGCCCACGGGAGAGGCTGGAGCTAGGAACTAAGTTTGGCATTGTCAATGTGTAGATTTAAAAATCTAAGAGTGACACGAGACCCTTGAGACAGTAATGATAGAGTGAGTAATGATAAAGAAGAAAATAGTTTTTCAATATTTAAAGTCAGCAAAATGAGAAGGAACCAGCAGGAAAGCAGAGAGGTATGCTTGAGATAGGACTTGGGGCATGGGGTAGTGCTCAGTAAGACAGAATCCCCATCTCATCATAGTCACTACTGAATGGTTAGAGTACTGGAAAGATGAAATTTCAAGCAAAAAATAGCAAGAAATTCTCCTTTCTTTTATTGCCCAGGGTCTCAGACTTTCCTTCACTGAAAATAATCATGACAATAAACCATCTGAATGCATTAGGATGGCAAGCCCATAACTCAATTCAAAAGCCACGTCCTAGGGTACTGGGTAGGGTGAATTGGTTACTGAGCTAGGTCATTGCAGAAAGTAAGGAATTTGAATATGCTTTCTACTTTTACCAGTCATGACCAAAGGGTAGTGAGTTCATGCCTCCCACCACCAAAGAGGCTGGAGACTTCCATTCAGGTGAGAATACTGATCATTTCATCAATTTTCCCGCTTAGGTGACATCTCTGCCATTTGCTTTTCTTGTTTCCAAAGCCTATGGATCTTATATTTAATTATTAAAGAAAGATAATGTTTCTCCTGCTTTTTCCCTGAGACTATAACCTTGAATTGTTGCTATTTTACACTTACCAAGGCAGGCAAAGAAGTGCCTATCAAGTCTGACTGTCCAATGCCCAGCATCCCATCTACCCCTGTAGGCACTGTGAGACCTATGGATTTCATTGGACTACCAGAACTAATTATTTAAACCATATTAGTTTATTTCCTTGCATAATTATCTTCCTTGAAATGCGTTTTAGGAATCATGCCCTTGGCTTTAATTAAACATCTTTGACAATCAAGCAAAGTTCACTACTGCCTTTAAAGTACTATTGCTTCAGATGCCATCCTTTGTCATTTTGCGGAGCACAAATCTATAGGATATTAATTAAATTTTTTATTATAGGGAAAGTTAGTGAGCTTATGAAAAAAATCAAAGCCAGCAACCTTATTAAAGAGGCTTTACTATGTAAAATATTGGTATCTCTAGAAAGGAGATAATGTCTGCAAAATTTCCCATTTCATTGACCAAAACTCCTATTTCAGTGACAATTCTCTTGTAACTAGTGGTCTGTGTAGTCTCTGGATGCTTGGAGCTCAGTAATCAGTGCCTCAAGCTGAGCTATGGGAAAGCAGAGAGGAAGGCTGCATAAGCAGTTGGTAGAGGCATCTACAGACATGTTATTTGCATATAGGCAGCTGATTCTCAATGTTCCATGGTCTTAGGGACCTGGGGCCCTAGGAAGCTATGCAGCCTCCTGGTTGTATCAGATATTAGTTTTTGTGTTTATGGACTCAAGGGACCCAGTTCCAAATACATAATCATCTAGTTGGCCCATCAACAGACAGTTAAAATATCTGAAAATAACTTAGTATCAGGAAAGGGTATAGAGACTCCTGTGAGTTTGATTCCTAAGAACAGCTCTGTTTCCTCCTCCTCCCTGGTGGGAGCCTCCAGTCTCATCTTTCACTTCTGACCATGCAAATCCCATTAATTCTCAAATTTAAGTCTCTGAAGATGGAAGGAAGCCCTGCAGGGAAGACTCTGCTCCTTCCCTTCACCCGGGGAATCGACCTGTATAGGTGAGTGTGCAGGTTGCATGCCCTCCTATTGATGCAAGGTTAATTATTTAGAGGCTAATGATTTCATTTTAAAGTGGGAATTGAAATATGTTTTGCTAATGCCTCTAAAGTAGGGGAGGAAGGTGGAAAGAAGATGGCAGATCAATGGATAAATATGATTGTCAGCTCTGGAGCTAGCCTTCTTCCAAGGGCTACATCTTTAGCTAGGAGGAACAGCAGGAAAATTGATATCATACAGGTCCTAAGAGATCCACATCAGCTAGACCCAAGCTGCCAAAGGAATTTTGAAATGGGCAGGTGACCATATGGGGAGATGTGAGAGAATCTAGGCTGACTATGACTTTATCATTGGAGCGAATTATTATTGACTCTTAGAATTCTTTCTATATTCAAAAACTCTTGGAAAGGGGAAATCCCGGGGATAGGCCATACCTGCTCTCAGGGTCAGAACTGACCTTGGGTACTGGGAATAGGGACAGGGTGGCTTATACACTATGGTCCCAGCATGTATACCTCTGAAGCCAAGAAAGTGGAAATGGCAGTTTAAGAAAATCCTTGTGGCTGTGATACCCACTGGAGGGTAAATGGAGGTTCTTTCAGGGTTGAAATACACTCCTGCCTTCTTCTCATTTGTTGGCTCTGAAAGCTGAATATCTTGAGTTTATCCAGCGTGTCATGACTTGGGTTCAATCCCAACCTTGTAGAGTTGGGAAGAGATAGAATGCTGTGCTTAGATTCCTGCACCAGCCTACTCTCCACAGCACAAGAGAAGGTAGAGTTTGTCCTCTCCTGAGGGAACATGAGGCAGATGACTAAAGATAGGCTAGAGAGAAAGGCTGGACTCTTCTCTCCAACAGAACCCCAAGGATCAAGGAACAGACCATGGAGATCACCCATCTCCTCCCCTCTTTCCCACTTACAGGTAGGGAGAGCATCTGGGAATTCTTTTGTGGGATTCCATCAACCCCCTTATTTACAAGCATAGAGGGGCATCAGGACCCTGCAATGTTGTAAAGCACAGACGTCTCTCAGGAGGCTCAGACTCTGTGGCCATGCTCTGTCTGCAGGGGGTGACTATGCCCAGCAGGAAGGTTTACAGAGGGTATATGCATAGCCAAGGACCCAGACTGGGGGACCAGCAGGATGGTGACTGCTCGGGTTCTCGTGTGGTGAAGCACCCTCCGTGGGTTTGCATGCAGCCTGGGTGGGGCCATCAAGGCTGGGAGTCACAGGGCTCAGGGCTGCCCCCCGTAGCTGGCTGACAGACAGTGGCTATCTGTGGGGTAGCCTTTAGCAGAACAGGAAGGCATCCCCTCCCCCACTTGGCAGTGCTCCTGAGAAACTCTTTCCAGAGAAAACAAACATTAACAACAACCTTCTGGGGACCACGTAGTCCCACAGGTCTCCTGAATCTGACTGGGGCTGTGGTGGTACTGTCATCCTGCGGTTGGGAGCATGAGTCAAATGGTTGACAGGGGTTATCACCATCGCAGGAGGATGGGGGTAGCAGCAAGAGTCAGGCATGGAAGAATCTCCCTAGCACTCACCTTACCCCACCCTTCTCCACCCTTATCTCTAGAGTCACAGGACTTCATTCATAGCAGATGCTCAATAATTGCTCACAAAACAAATTGGTTATTGAATGTAGCAGAAAAGGCTTGATTTGAGACAGAGAAGAAAGCAGGAGCACGATTTTCACTTCTGTGCAGTTTGGTTCAGGGCTGTCCCAGAAACTGCCAACATTAGCTTTACATTATCCTTGGGGGGCAGGGGGGGCACCGAGTGATCCCATATGACCCAGCAATCCTGAAATATTTAGAAGCGCTAATGTTTGTGCGAGGAGAGAACAGAACCGCTTTTCATTTGGGAAGTTCAATTATTGAGGAAGGTCCAAGCTCCTCAGGAAGGCTGGGGTACTTCCTTGTTGCCCCGCCAGGCCGAATCCATTCTGCTATGCCACAGAGGAGCCCTGCCTGCGAGAGTCGCCCACCCAGGTCTGTCATTCACCCTGCTATGTGGATGATGAGGAACCTCTCCCCAGAGTGCTTGAACTCCAGGGTGCTTTCCCACGACAAAACTCATAATTAAAGTGCAGCAACAGCTTATTTCTTCCAACGGAATCTGTGTCTGATTTAGCCAAGGGTTTGGTTTGAGGCAGAGCCTGTTGCAAGCACCCTTTTAGCTGCCATCAGGGACTGACACCTCAAGTTTTGTGAATTGAAGGGGACTCGTGTCCTGACAAAGCTTGTCATCATCTGCATATGTAAACAAATGTGTATGCAGGTGTAGATACTGGTACATCTTTCTTGGGAAGCGTGGCTTTCTGCAGCATCAGGCTGGGAAGACAGACATGTCATTATTCTGAAAGTCCTGTGGGGGCAGCTGTCACACAGTGTTACTCTGGCTGCCCACGGCCTGCACAGCACAGCACAGTGGGGAAAACTTCCAGGAGCATGAGCCACAGGGGGCTGGGGGAAAATCCTGCTGCATTTGACATGTCTCCTAAGGGAAGAGCTTCTGAAAAGATGAGCTTGAGTAGGTGTCACTGTGGTCGAAATATGGCTTGGTTCATTCATCCCTTCAAGAAGCATTTATCCTACCAGGCATGTAGGGAGAGACACAAATGTCTTCAGCGCTTGCAATGGTATGGGGGAAGCAGCTGCATAAATTTGTCATTTTAAACCAGCATGATAGTGCTATAAAAGAATTGTTTTGTTCTTTCAATCATTCAATCATCCATTCATCCATAGCAACTGCAAAAGTTTTAGCCTCTAATAGGATGGGATGCCCCGAACTTTGGCTGCTGGCAAACCAGGTAGGGAGACAAGGATATGAGCTACCAAGTAGAGTGATTATAAACCAGAATGCATGGTTCATTAGTGGAGAGGAACAGGGACAAGGTATGCATAGAGGGGGATTTATTGGAATTGCACAGAGGGGGTTTATTCCAACCCTCAAGAACAAGGTGTGACTTGTGTTTATTTCTGTTGCTGCTGCTGCATCCTTTCCTGTCCAGAAGTGCGAAGAAGACCACTTTCTTCACGCTGCATCTCAGGGTCACCCAGAGGGCAGCTCTGCCATCTGCTGGAATGGTCTGCTCACTGGCTGGCCTTTCAGCACCACTCCTGGGAGGAAGAGTCACAGCTGTGTCTCTACGGTAACTTGGCCTGATTCAGTCACTGGGTGAAGGCAGGAGGAAGGTCAAGTTCCTGATAAATTATACATTGCAGAGTTACTTATTTCTGAAGTCGTGTTCCTCGTGAGTTTCTAAACCCAGGGACCTGGCGCTTTCTACACAGCCACTGTGGTAAAGAGAGGAGGTGGCCCTTTCAATACCCTGGCCAGGCAGGCTCTGGGGATGACGGCATCTTCTCACTCAAGGAGAGAGACTCTGCAGCACAATAAGAACTCTTTTAGGCACTGAAAAGGTTCTGAAAACCAGTATCTTGTGCACAACAGCTTCCTGGATAGAAGACAGGATGTGCACAACAGAAGAGAATCTTATATCTAATAAGTATAGAAAGGTGTTCAGCTTCATCGTCCATCAAAGCAATGAATGATATAAACCTGCAATTTTTTAAAAATCAAATTGCTAGAATGTTTATATTTTATTTATTTATTTTTTGAGACTAGGTCTCGCTATTTTTGCCCGTGGAACCACAGGCTCACGTTGGCCGTGGTACCACAGACTCAAGCAATCCCCAGCCTCAGCTTCCCAGGTAGCTAGGATTACAGGTGCGCGCCACCACGTCCAGCTATTTTTTGGGACCAAGTCTTGCTGTTTTGCCCCAGACAACGTTAGAACTGCGACCCCCAGATCCTGCTGCAACTCCATAAGCTGTGGCTTACAGGTATGCACCACCCTGCCCCCCTCAAATTGCTAGAATGTTTCTAAAAATAAGTCACAAACCCATGCAATTTGCTACTGAGGATATAGGGAACACGCTGTTTTTTTCTGCTGCTGCCAGTGAGGATGTAAATTGGGGCAAGCTTTTTGGAGGGTAACTAGGCCATTTGTGTATCCACAAACTTAAAATGTTCTTACACTTTGAGCCAATAACTTCAATTTTAGGATTTTATACTAAGACAATAATCAAATTTATATGCAAGATTTATGTTCAAGAATATTTATCTCAGTCATTATGGTAATAGGAAAAAATATTAGAAATAACCTAGAAGTCCCACAGTAGGGGACTAGTTAAATAATGGATGGCACAAATAGAGAATAGAAAACAGTTCATTCATTACAAATGATTTTCCCTCTAATAATAAGAGATGATGAACATCATTTCATGTACTTATTGACCATCTGTATGTCTTATTTGTAAAAGTGTCTATTTAGATCTCCATTTTTTTTTTTTGGTTATCTCATTTTGTAGTTAACTTTTGCAAGTTCTTTCCATATTTAAACACTAAGCCCTTGCCAGATGTATGATGTACAGATATTATCTCCCATTTACTTGGACATCTTTCCCCTTTGATGCAGGTTCCTTTTGCTGTACAGAAGCCTTTTTGCTTGATAAAGTGCCATTTGTTTCTTTTTGCTTTTGATTCCTTTGCTGTGGGAGCTAAGTTCCTGTATACATCTCTAAGGTCAATGTCAAGGAGTTTACTGCCTGTCGATTTCAGGTCTTATATTTTGGTATTTAAGAGACATCTCACCATTGTGAGAATGACTGTTATCCAAAAGAAAAGAATTAGTGCTGATGAGGATGTGGAGAGTAGCAAACCCTTGTACACTGCTAAACAAATATAAATTGCAAATTCCTCAAATTTTAAAAATAGAAATTTCAGCTGATCCAATCATCCAATCTTTCGGAATTTAACCCCCATATACAAAAACACTAATTTGAAGCTATATATGCATGCTTATTGAGGCGCTATTTACAAGAGCTGGAAACACCCTACTTGTACAAAGACTGACAAATAAAGATGTGGTCTGTATACATGATGGAGTACTATCCAGCTATTAAAAAAAGATGAAATCCTGTATTTGCAACAACATGGATAGACCTAGAGGGTGTGATGCTTAGTGAAGTAATTCAGATGGAGGAAGATAAACACCATATGATTTCACTCATATGTGGTATACTGAGAAAACAAACAAATGGATGAGCTAAGAAAACAAAAACAAACTTTTAGATTATAAGATCAGTGAGTGGTTGCCAGAAAGGAAGGGGGAGGGGTGTGGATAAGTGAGGTAAAAGGTGCCAACTGTATGGTGAAGGATAGAATTGGACTTTTTAGTGGTGAGCTTAACATAGTGTATATGCATGAGGACTTCCCATGATGCACATCTGACATTTAAATACTACTTTAAGACAAAGTCACTACAACAAAAAAGTTAAAAAAGGGATTGTCTCAACAAATATCTAATGATAGAAGGAAATAGTAAAAAGTCAGGATGGAATGTACTAGATGGAATATTTCAATTTTGTTGAAATTTTAACATTACAAAGAAAAAGTGATTAAAATAACTTGGGTATGTGGTTATAGGGCATTTTTCCCTTTATAATTTTCTGTCTTTGGTATTTGCTATGGGGGATCACATAGTCTTTCTAAACATCAGTTTACTGCTCTGTAAAATGGGGCTCACCATACATACTTGCAGTGTGTTTGGGCAGGCCAGTCAGTGTATTCAAAAGTCCACTGTGACTGCCCCATCATAATACTCAATGAATGGTTATAACATCAGTGTCTTCATTGCCAATGGTGCACCCCTAGACCAGATGTTGAGCTGTAACTATTAGTAAAGTTGTTTTCTCACACTCTGTTTTTATCAACACAGCGGGACTAATTGAAAAATCTAAGTTATTTTTACTGAAGTAGTATTAACCTTTCTTTCTTCCTTACAAGGATTGGTGAAACTCTTAAATTTTCTCCAAATTCTTAGATAATCATTTTTACCCAGATTAGAGATCTCTTCATTCAAAATCCAGGTCCCTGTAATCTCTAGCACCTTAATATCTATGTTATCTCAGATTATTCTGTACAGAAAAGATGCAAACAGTGTATTTACTATTATAATTATAACATCTAAGATTATAATTATAACATTTGAGTAGTAGCTCAAAGTTTTATTTGAAGTAGAATTATTTAAATTAAATAGAAATAGTGGCTTTCTCTTAATACTTTCTGCAAAATGCCTATTGCTTTCCACTTTAAGACCTACTGTAATGGCACTCTTTCTGAGGTCTCTTATGTTTTCTCTAGTGCTCATTTTCTTATGAGGCTGAGATTTATTTCAGAACATTTTGGTGGGAAAAATAACATCTAGATGGGATCAGTGTTGCAAAAGATCCCCACCATGCAAAAAACAAAAACAAAAACAAAAACAAAGACATATCCTCTGAGATACAGTTCATCACCTCTTCTGTCTGACACAAGTTAGTTTCACTGTTGCTAATTTACACCTATCAACTTTGAAGGTCCAGCTAATGGGATCATTTTAGACTTTTGAGCAGGTGCCCAGAACATGTTGTAAGGTTTAGGTCTTTGGTGCTCTATCCTTTTTCAGTACAGTATTGCAACTTCTGGCTTTCCTCTCTTCCCCTGTTCTTCCTCCTTCCCTTCTTTTTTTTTTCTGATCTAATTGACTTTATTGCACAATTCTTGATGGGCAACATCCCATCTAGAAGGCAGGAATGTTCACTCCATCTTTTTTTTTCAAAGTGAGACATTCTCCACCCATCTGATTCACATAGAAGGAAAAATACCACCACTCTAACCAAAGTGATTAGAAAAAGTTGGAGGCCACCACTGTATTATATATCAATATACAAGTATGAGCTTCTGATTGGCAGAGACATGCAATCTTATTAGTCATGCAACTAATGCAATGAACAGCTTACTCACCCAGTGTGGCACACCCAGGATATCTGCATGAATCTAAAGATGGTCTCCTTTCTTTGCAAGTGAACCAAGAGGAGGATGAATATCACAGCTGAGTTTCCAATTGTTTTTGTTGTATAAATCCTGCTTATGGTCTAGATTCAAACAGTTAATGCTATAGAAGTGGTGGATGCAGGCATGCAGGAAGTTTGGGTTTGTGTGTTCACTACAATTGGGAGCTTTCTTCTTCCCTAGGAAGCTCTGATTACGAGCACTTTAAATTTTGAATTATAGTTGGCATTCTTTTTTAAGAGATGAGATGACTTTCAAAACCTGTTACTCATCTCTAAAATTGCAATGATATTGACCAATTTCTGTTTCCCATGGAGTTAATGGGCCTGGGGTGCTGTAAAAATCAGTCATGTCCACAAATGGCGTTATTACCCCTAGGTACTAAGTTTCTAGTCTTCTTTTTAACTTCTTGTTGAATCCCACTTCTCATGGATGATACCTGCTTAGTGATGTTTATTTGTTTGTTTTTTTTCTTTTCCTTTTTTTTTGGGGGGGGGGACTAGGTCTCACCACGGGTCCCAGGCGGGACTCAAACCATGATCCCTAGCCCCAGTCATTTCATAGGCTGAAGCTTAGAGGCATGTGCCACATGCTTGGTCAAGTGATATTTATTTGTAAACAGATTATAGAGGTTTTATTTTATAAATGATGTTTATTTGGTCTCTTTATGAAATAATTTATTCTCATTGTAGGCAATTCAAGAAATACTGGGAAATTAAAAGGACAACATTTTTTTTTCTTAATACACAGGAGATAATTATTTTTAGGATTTTGGTGAGCTTGTTTTTTTGGCCCACTAGATAACTAGTTCAGTAGGTAACACACACACACACACACACACACAAACACACACATTTCCTTCTTAGGGAAATAAGGTGTCCCAAGGAGTATGCCTTTAGGGAATTAGGAAGGGGTGGTTTTTTTCATTTGAGTTGATTGTCCTCCTGACATGGTTCTTGCCACACAGTAGCCAAAAGCAAGATGATACTGTTGATGATTCCAAACCAATTGGTGGCCATTTTCCTAAACCTGGATGTGTATAAGATTTTGTGAAAGTTTATGCAATTGTTTATTCACGAGTTTAGTTTTTTTGGCACAGTCTTTTATCCCTCATCAAACTATTTCACTCTTTTGGACCCAATAACAGATTGTTTAAGAATTTTTGGTGTGGTGGTGATGTGTATGTGTGTATGAAATATGCCTTTTCCTAACTTTTTTCTTACCCTCTCACTTTCCATAGTCACTTCCTTTAATGCCTTCAATATCCTCGTCTCCAGGATGTATCTTCCCTCACTTTAAAATAATCTAATGTCATTTCCTTAGAGCCTTTCTTATGTCTCCACATCTTAAAATTTAATCTATCACCTTAATTGCATATAGCTCTCCCACTTACCGTAGCTCCAGAAGTTGAAATAACCTAAACTCAGTCGCCCCCCTCCCCAAAGGAGAGAAGGGAATTCTTGTCCTGTGCATAGGATATGTACATATTGGCAGCAGGTGTTGGGGAGGGCATTTCAACCTAGATTGCTGCTGACTTTCTTCCATAATATCAAAATTGAAAACCATCCCCTTATCATAGAAACTCTTCCCCTCTATAAGAGAAATCTCAGATTCTTAATTTTAATATTACTTTAACCCTCTATCTTTCCATGTCATGTTTATGACCTTTATGAGAATAGACATTCTGTCCCTGCCTGTATGAAATTCATTAGAAAGCATCCTTACAACTTTAACTGGCAATGGAGAACTCCTTCATTTTTCTCTAATGACAAGAGACAATTCCCTTTGACCCTGGGGTAGAACAGAGTAAGACTGTGAAGTTGGAAAGTTGTGAAAAAAGAAGTTGTAAAAATAGAAAGGAAGTTCCTTCTGTCAAAAGCATTCATGATGGGTGAATATTGTTGATGTGTGTCTGTTTATTCTTCTTTGTCTGCCAAACCTGCAGTAGACCTGTTTTTTAGGTACAGGGTGCAAAACTGGGGGAAGAGGCTGAAGGGGAGGACTAGCAGTGAGTGGGCTAGCCGAGGAGACTTGGTGGGAAAATTTCTCAAGAGAAAAGTATGGAAAAGCTATTGTGGACAGAAGAGAAAGGGGAGTTGAAAAATACTTCTGGGGTCTATAAATTTCCTTCAAGGACTCTAAAGAAAGTACTTGAGTTATTTTATGGTTATCTTTTGGTTGCCTGAATCTGCAGTAAGAAAAAAAAAGTTAATTTCCCTTAAATTTAGACATTCCATATTGTTAGGCATTATTATATTATTTATTTATTTTTGTTAGGCATTATTTTAAGGCATGCATCTTAATAGTTACCATGGACCATAATTTATATAATCAATCCTGATCTTTAGATAGTTAATTTTAACAAATTTGCTGTTTATAAATAAATCTATGATCAATATTTTTGTCTATATTCTGATAAAAATGTTTTCCCTCAAGATAATTGATGGCAGCTGTTACATCAACTAATCTAAAAAATCTCAGTAAAGTGGATTAAAGGTTTTTTTTTTGTTGTTCACCAGATTGCTGAGGGTAGGAGATGGGAAATCTTAGTTCTTTGCAGATACCAGGGATGAATCTTTCCCTGTTATATCTCTACCCTCCCTAGGACCTGAGGGCTCTGAGTCCTTTGATCTGGAAGAAAAGAAAGAAGGGGCTTGGAGAAAGCTCAGTCAGTCCTCATCTCCTCAGTCCAGTGATTACACATGCACTTCTCACGATTGTCTGGGGGGGACATTTCACAGGGCTCCTCCCGGATGCAATGAGGCTATGGAAGAAAATCTAGCTGTATGCAGAGGACGAATGGGTAATTGTTAACAATGATCCAAGGACGCTACTAATTCACTCTCAGATCATCAGAATGCAAAAGCTTATATCACTGCCAAATACTAGATAATTATGATTTTACATTCTCTTTCGTTTATGGAGATGTTGAACTCTAGTCTTTCATGTCCTCTTCCCAGGTTTTTTACTTACAGCCCTGTTGTCTCCTCAAAGCCTTGGTGGGACAGAGGAAGCCATGTGAGAGAAGGACTGACACCTGCTTCAGTACTCAGTGTGTCTGAAGCCAGGTCTCCAAGCCCCTCTGCACCTCTGAAGTTGGCTTATTTTCGCACAAACAGAGCAGCTCTGTGGACCATGAGTGCTTCAAGGTCCCTGATCCCAAGGCAGATGGATGGCTGCTTGCCCCTGTGAAATGTTACTAAATACCAGGAACTTTGATTGGGAGGGGCAGTGAGAAGGGGGAGGCAGTGCCAGGAGAAATGCTCTGACATTTCAAACTCAACTGCTGTTCTAGCCCCTGGTAATGGCTTCAGTAACTTCACAGCTGATCCCTGCGATTGAGCATCAGGACTGTTAAATGCTAATTGAGTTGAAAAGCTTCCCCCTCATGCTCTAAAACTCTCAGGCAATAAAGGGCTCCTGGCCACTGTCCCGGGTTGTGTACTGGGAACAACGCGGTCAGTGCCCCACCACCGCTGCTGCTATTCATCTTCCCGGTGTTGGCACAGTGGGCTTGCTATACAGACCTTTTCTTTCTATGCACAATGCCCGCTGCCGTGGCTGTGGCTAAATCAATACTCGGCAGTGAGCTGTTTGCCCTCAAAACTGCTGGTACCACAGTCCTGAAACTCGGGGGACTCTAAAGTGGGGCCGGGTGTCTGTCCGTTCTTTTATTTTTCAGACCTGCAGATTCGGCAATCCTGTGGCTTGAAATTTTCCTGGAGGGAATTTCACAGGATGTCCCCAGGATCAATATAATTATTTTCTTGGGGTGGGGGCGGGGAAGAGAGAGAGAGATCTTCTGTGACCTTTGGCATTTTCCGTTCTCTTTAAAATTTTCTGTTGGTCCAGGTTTCCTTTCTTCTCCCCAACTCCGCCTCCAACCACCCCTCTCCCAAACCCCCCATTTCTCATCTAGCCACCCCACTCCCAGAAGATGTGGAAGTCAGGTCCAAAGGAAAGATTTTTTGGAGAATAATAGTATTTTATGCTTGTCCTGAAGATGAATAAGCGGTCATTAAATAGACGAGGAATCCGTGCTTCTTGCTTCTAGGCCCATAATTTCAACTTCAGATTCTGAGAAGCAGGCACCTACCTTCTTTTTGAGAAGACCAAGTTAGCAGGCCTGGGGAACACAGAGCAGGCGGCCTGACTGCTGTGGTAGTGCTTTTTGAAGCTGCCTTATGGGCGTAGTTTCTTCCTGGGAGTATCTGGTGGGTCATT